>JANGFJ010000050.1:0-112760 GCA_025758675.1 Naganishia antarctica
GGAGGGTGTTGGTTGGGGGGGGGGGTGAAAGGTTGGGGGGGGGGGGGGGGTTGGGGGGGGGGTTTGGGGGGGGGGGGGTGGTGAGGTGTTTTGGGGGTGGGGGTGATGATATGATGGGTTGAGGTGGAATGGTGATGGAGTGTTGGGTGGTGACGATGGGGGGTAGTGGTTGGATGACTGGTTGTCTATGACAGGTGGATGATGGGTTGTCGACAGGTGGATGCTAGGTCGTCTATGACAGGTGCATGTTATGGCGGATGTTGAGAGGCGAGGTGACGACGACGAGGATGTGTGCCACAGGATGTGTTGATCCTTTCGGACACGGCAGTGGGCGACATCAAACGTCGTATCCAGTAAAGGTGTTCAATTCGACTATCGAGTGTGCGATCCGAGGCAAGAGGGCGTATCGAGCGTGTCGAGAAATCGAGTCCTATGAGGCGGCTAGTACGTTGAGGTAGACGAGGATATCCAAAGCAGCCTCCAGTATATATCGCTCCTCGCAAAGAGCAGCGAAAAGCACGGCCTCCCCTCGCGCGCTCGACGTATATATCGCCTCCTCAGCCTGAGGACAGCGAAAATCGCGCACTCGCGCTTACGACCGGGGCGCGGCAGAATCCCCTGCAGGATACGCGACGATGAGCGACGATGAGCGATTTACGCTGCTTCCGCGGTCGAGGCGATCCATTGCTCCATCAAATTCCGTAATACAACGCGCGCGCCCGCCTACAACGTATAACACTCGCCATGGAAATCCACTCCCCCGCACCGGACACGGTCTCCTATTCCAAGCGAGGCAACGGCGTTTCTGCTCTCGGTCACGATCCCCTCTGGGCCACACGCGACGACGGCCATCCCGCCGAGGGAGCAGCACGTCTTCATCCCCCGGCCTTCCTCGAGTTCCGGGAGCGTAGGCGGGGGTAACGATTCCCGCAAGAGTTGCGAGATCGACGGACGGTAGGGCGATAGTGTCGTTGTGGCTGGGAGGCGAGGCGGTGGGCCTGATGGGAGTGGGCGGGGCGGGTCGGTCAGGTAGAGGTGGTAGTTTAGTTGAAACGCGTTGACCGTCGTGGCTAGGGTGTGTAGGTACGCCAGAGTAGCCGACATGCTATCGATCGTAGCTGAACACGCACGTCGTCAGCAGCGCACTCCTCGAATGGGAACCCGAACTCACACATATCCCGAACGACCCACACACACTCTACCTTTCTCGGCCCGTCATCCGCCCGACCGCGTCTCCGCAACTCTTGTTTCCTCACCAAACACTCTTCGATACATCCCAACATAAACGTCACCCCGCTCCCCCCCGCGATAAGCAACACGTTCTGATAACTCGCCATATCGAGCTTTAACCCCCCATACGGCCCACTCAACAACACCTTGACGTTTGTCACCTGCTCTTCCGGCTCCAGGCCACCACCGTCAGCAACATCATCCTCGACCTCCTCGGCATCCGCATCCCCATCCTCGATCGAAAGCTTCCAACCAGGCCGCATCGCCAACGCATTCACAGCACGCGTCCAATCGCCCGTCACCTTGGCGTAAAGCGTGATCCCGCGCGGACCGAACGCAGGGTTGAGGTGCGTCGAGGCCGGGGCATTGGTGATTGTGAATGCGTGGGATTCGAATATCCGTGCGCCGACGAGGATGCGGAGGTGGATGTGTTGCGTGGGCAGCCAGCCGTGGTCGCAGTCTGGGATGTGGATCTGTCGACACGCGGGCGGGAACCGGGTTAGTGCGGTTAGGGGGACGGAGGAGGAACGTACCATTGTCATGGTTTCGTCGAGGGGGATCAAGAGGGCGTCTTTGAACCGGTATCGGAACATGCGGAGGAGGAGACTGGGGAAGAGTGAGTATCCGTGTGTATGTCCGAGTTGATATGCACTCACTCGAGGCCGTACAGCGCGACACAGGGCCATACCCATGGTCGACTATACGAAGTGTGATAACACACCGTAACCATAAACCCCACAAAACTCGCCACACTACACACTAGATCAGCACCACGACCACACGCCCTTCCGCGCCCGGACTCACTGCAACACGTAGAAAACCTCGTAAAACCTCCTCCTCGCAGGCCGGACACTAAACACCGCCAACGAACACAACAACACATACGCCGCGATCCCATACCTATTCGCCGAACTAGCCAACACCGCCAACTGCCCCGAACGGCGGTACTGCTCCGTCCATAGCGCCATATGGAGCGTCGCGCACAGCCAAAGCAGACGGCCGGACCAGCGGTGGGCCCAGTTTAATTTCTCGTACCCTAGGCCGAGGAGTAAGCCGAGCGGGTTGTTTTTGGTCGAGAGGAGGATGACTGGGATTAGTTGGGCTAGGGCGAGGAATCCTGGCGAGGGGGTCGAGGTTAGTGGGAATGGAGAGGTGGAGAGGCGGGTTGGGACGAACCTGGTCGGTTGGCGTTGAATCCTAGGTCGGCGCCTTGGACCGAACACGCGATCACTCCTGCTGCGTAGGCCGCAACGATCACCATCTGGCCAACAGTCAACCCGACGTACCCCTTCCTACAACAATCCGCGAGCTGGGTCCCGCGGGCCCTCATCAGCCGGGTTAGGAACCGCGGACTGAGATCCACGGTCGGGATCGGGAGGGAGCCGGAAAACGCGGATTGGAAACAGGCGCCGAGGGTTATTAGGATGCGGGAGTGAGGGGCGTATCGGCGTGGTGGGGCTGGGCTGATCGGAGTGGTATCGAGCGCACAGCATTTCTCAGAGGTGGGGTCGCCCGTCAAGGGTTGGTTTCCCGTCGTTTGGCCGGGGTTACCGATACGTTCATTCACGACGTACCCCTTGCGCCAGTACCCGCTCCCAAACGAGCGGACGAGGTACGGCACCGAGGCGAGCACTGCGGTCGCTGCGAAAGCGGTCCATGCGTAGGTGTAGTATCGTTGGTAGTCGGGATCTATGGCGTACGAACTGGACGAACGATGAGTGCGGGTGCGGGTCAACGGGCGGAGGGAGCGACGTACTCGTATGTCTGGAGCTGGGTGGGAATCACGGGCGGGCCAGCGAGCGACATGGCGGGCAGTGGAGACGTGCGAGACGAGGAAAGGGAACAGCACCCAGAACAAGAAAGGGGTCGCGTATATACGGCGATCCCCTACTCGTTCCTCGTTCCATCAGCATCTCCGTTCCATCACTGCCGTCGGGGAGGAAGGTGCGCCCGGTGCAACAAGAAATACGCGACATGCCGTCTCCTATATATCTGCTGCGGTGGACGCAGCATCGCTTCATGCATATTACTGCTCGACAGACACCATGCACCATATTCCTCGCCACGACCATTCGGACATGGACATGGGGACCGGCTCCACCTCCATGGCGGGCATGCAAGTCCCTTCTCCTCGCAAACAAACAAAGCTAACCACCGTCCAATCCTGCAGGAAAATGTACTTCCACGCGACGATCCCCTCCACCGACTACCTCTTGTTCCAATCATGGGTCCCCTCCTCCGTCGGCGCCGTCATTGGCACATGTATCGGCCTATTCGTGCTCGCTATCGGGGAGAGGTTTCTTGCTGCCCTTCAGCGGGGAGCGACGATCCATTGGCGGAGAGAGTGAGTCCCGCGGCGGGCGGGCTGGAATGAGTGATGTGATGCTCATGGTGTCCTCACAGCGCCTTACGAAGACTAGCGACCTCTTCCCCCTCGTCCGGGTACAAATCCCCTCTGGACGCCTCACCAGCATACAACACCTCCTCCTCCTCCTCCTCCTCCACAAGCGAGAAACTCGGACCGAACCCGTCCCCTGCGCAAGAAGGGGAAGAAATCGTACCCGTCCTCCCCACGGCCGACGACACCACAACCACAACACAACGTCGTCCCGCCGCCGCCGCCGCATCGCCGACGTACCTCCCCCGTACGGTCGTCCGCGCGCTTACGGACCCCTCGAGACGGGATAGGTATTCCATCCCTTTCATCTGGCCAAACGAGCTCGCGAGGGGCGGGTTGATGTTCCTCACCCGTCTGCTGGGATACGTGTTGATGTGAGTCTCCCTTGAGCAGCGGCGGTTGCGGGGTGCTGATCTTGTGGGATAGGTTGGTGGTCATGACCTTCAACATCTGGTTCATCGTTGCTGTTTCGCTTGGCGCTGGGGTTGGAGAAGCGTTGTTTGGACGACATGGGGATATGCATTAGGTGGCCGCGAACAGGGAGGAAGAGGGTTGTACAGATACTGAATAGATGATGTAATATGCAGGCGCGCAATCTCTTGCTCGTTCACCAGTCGGGTGCTACACGTTACACAACCGCATCTGCGAGGATACGCTCAGCTCCCGCTAGCTCACCGTCTCCCCATCCATGTACTTGTCCTGCACGCCCAACCAAACCAGTCAGCCAACACGTCCCGAGTCCTGATGGCGTTCAGCTCACCTTGTACACCCACGACAGACCGACACCGGACGCGCCCTGTGTAATCGCCGTACGATACCATCTCGCAGCTTCATGCCTACGGAAAGCACAATCAAGCATGAGCCGCCATCCACGACGGCCCATTCGACGGACTCACATATCTTTCTTCACCCCCGGTTTCCCCTGCGACAAAATCAACCCAAGCTCTACCGCACAATCATAAATCAGCAACCACACGCGCCACGCCGCCCTCCCCTCCGTCCGTCCGCGACTCACGTTCCTGCGCATCCTTGTCGCCACTCTCGGCCGCGAGTTTGAAATACGAGACCGCCATCGGGTAGTTGGGCTGTGGGAGGCCCCAGCCGTGGAGGAAGCAGTTTCCGACTTCGTATAGGGCCATGATCAATTCGGGCTGTCCCCGGTGTTAGGTCCGCCATCGGGAAACAGCCGTTGGGGATGGGTGTGCTTACGGTTAGTTTTGATTTGTTGCGCTTGGCGAGGAGGTCGCTGTTCTCTACTTGTACTTCGTCCGCTAGCATGGTTAGCTCGCAGGCCTTTCCAAACCACTTGAACGCCCCCTTTTCGTCTTGGGCGGTTCCCCAACTGGTTGCGCGAAAAGCGTCAATATTGGGTCACAACCTCTATCTGCTACTCTGCTTACCCATGTCTCAGAGCCAGCCCTTGGTGAGACGCAGTGTAAGCCCGCGCGACCACTCTGGTAGAAACCAACTCACCATACAACACACAACCACCCGACGATCCGCCCTCTGCCGCTTTCCTGAAATAATACGCACTTTCGCTCAAATCATGTTGCCCCGTCGTATCATTATGCGCCGTGATCCCCTTTGTCAAGTAATCCTCTGCAATCTTTGCGCGGCGTTCTTCTGGTGTCTGTTGGCTATCCGACGGTCTTCGGAGTTCGGACGGGTGTGATCTTGGTGATGCAGTGATTTGGGTCGCGAACGAGATTGTCCCCGCGGTGGGAGACGGCCGTCGACCCGCGTTGATGTACACATCTTGCCTCTGCGCAGGGTGAACCTCGGTCACGCTCCTCGCCGCGCTGTTGATGAAATTCGCAGGTATCGAGGGAACGGGCGGCGGCGGCGGCGGTGCAGGTCGTCTCGTATAATGCATCCTCGAATTCCGATTCACGAACGCCGATCGCTGACCCGACTCGTCTACATTCTTCCCCTTGCGAATGGATGAACCAGGCGACGACTGTCCCGTTGTTTCATCCTCGTACTCGTATTGTCCCATCTCGCCGACCATGCTTTTCCTCGAGATTGACGTGTCCCGACGCAGCACCGGGGCGGACGATACGGTGGATAGTGTTGGAAGGGACGGGATGATCTGTGATGTCGGTCCTTGGTGAAAGCGCGAGGAATCCCAGAAATGGTGACCTGGCACTCCTGCGGTGGATTGAACGGGTACCACAGCGCCCAGCGATTGCTCGATATGCACGCCCTGCATCTGCGCTGAGATAGTGTCGACGTTTCGAGCGTTCGCAAGAGGAGTCGACGCGCGTGCAGGAATACTGAACCCTTGGTCTGGACCCGTCGTCGACATCATCTCGCCCTCGGGATCATGGAGCGTCCTAGCCATCCTCGCACCCGTTATCCTCACAAACCCCTTCTTGGCAGGTTCCGGAGCAACCTGTTCTGCAGCTGCATGCATAGGAAAAACCGGTGCGCTCGGCGTCGTCTGTTCCGCTTCATCGAGATCGGGCACGCGTTCATCGTTGCTATACTGCGAACTCATGGAATCCGCAGTCGATAACCTATGCGACATTCCGCTCGAGAAGAATGCGACTTCTCCATCTTCTGGTGGACTGACTGTCATGATTGTTTGCGCTGATGATCTGCGTGATGAGGAGAGCGTCGAGTATGAATCCCTGAATGAGTTGATAAGTAGCGGTCGGGGTTGGTGGGGTTGTTTTGGAGGGGATGTGGCCGGCGTTGTCGGACCATGAGTTGCAGTAACAATGTGCGGAGTCGCAAATGAGAGACCCTGTGAGGATATGTTGTTCGTCAGTTCTTGCCACGACATCGCACGCTATACCCACATTCTGAGCGGCCTGCTTTGCGAGTTGAGCCAAAGGCGATTCGAAACCATGCTTGGAGCTGATTCTATGCCGAGGGTACAGCCTGGGCGATGCCTTTTTGTTGGAGGAAGGTTGTGCCATGTTGCGACTCGACAGTGTACGTGGTGGAGATTGATTTCTGTGACTGGGCGGGCAGAAACAGTGTTGAAACCATGCAATCCGCCAAGCTGTGTTGAAGAAGACGCAGAACCGGAATGTTTGTTTACAATGTGCAGCGACGTGGTCGACTCGGGTGACCCGGACTCAAATGACCGAGATGGGCCGTATTACTAAGGAAGACGTCGGATCCGTGGATGTACAGTCACTCAGTCACTCGCTGTCCTTCCGGAAGCTTCAGTCGTGTAAGCGCGGCGCGCGGGGGCGGGGATTTGACGTCATGCTCGTCCCCTTGTGCTGGCGTCATCCGGCGATATGTCACGTATATAAGGAGACAGCATTCCATGTCTGATCATAGCTCGTGTGATAGATCTTCCATCCTACAACTACACGTCCTTTCCACACCACACCCCACACTACACTTTTACAAAATGGGCAAGGAAATCTCCATCGTCGTCTTCAAGCCTTTCAACAAGACCCATGCAAACCACACCAAGGAATACATGGTCGTCGTTCAGCCCGAAGAGGTTGGTGAAAATGGTGTCGACGTGTTGCCGTTGACGTGCTTATTCTCGTTCTTGCTGGTAGTACCGAAAATGGAAGGCCGGAGACAAGACCATCCCGATCGTGCAAGTCGTAGACGGCATGCTCCTCGTAAGTACACAGGACCCTCGTGCCAAATGACATACTCATTTCCCCACTCTCCAGTTTGCAAGCGAAACCGGCTCGCAAGGCCAATGGCGCACTCCATCAGCCGGCGAGGTCGCTTCAGACTTTAACGACTTCAACGCTGATGGAACCGTGAAGGAGGGTGTATACGACGCTACCAAGCGGGCGGATGACGATTTCGTCGGCGAGGCTGAAGAGGAACACAAGGGGGGCAGGAAAGCCAAGAAGGTCGCTACAGAGTGAGTCACTTGTCACTGGTTTCATACCCTTTGCTCATCGACCGCTTGTGATACCTACAGGACCGCGATTTTGATCGTCTTGGAACGAGGAAAGCTGCAGACTTCCAAGGCTATTGGTACTGGTGGCGCCGAGATGCAGCCCTCCAAGGGCAGTGGAGTGTCCACCGGCAACATTGGCACTTCTGGTCGGTAATCAGCATAGCATATAATCAAGCGGGGTTCGACGGCAGGGAAGCAAAGAATGAAAGAATGAAACAAACAAAGCAGCCTTTGTATCACGCAAACAACGAAGAACAACAGCAATTGGACAACATGAACATGAATCGGAAAATGCACCAAAACGCCTTTGTAAAGCTAGCACGTTTACATCACTTGTATGGTTGATAGATGAAGGCGAGCATATAAAACAGTCACAATGGCCTTGGTGGTGATCCTCCAGTTACAGATTGGCTTCAGGAGTCTCCTTCGAATTTGTCGACCGACTGTAACTAAGCGTAACGAGCCAATGAGGTAGATAGAGTTTATACCGCTGTACCGCCCGCACAGCACCCTTCCCTCCCGAGCCGAGTCGCTGGACTCTAGCTCTGGATAGCATAGAAGGGACATGATTATCGCGAGGCAAGCACGGAGCCACAACAGAACATCGTGAGGGTGCTCGAGTGGTGACTTGTCAATCGCCGGCCTTCACAAAGTAAACAAATTCCCTCTCACCTTGCGCCAACAACAACACGTAGAATGTGTGTCAACTGGTCAGTTTTTCGATATGACAGTACGACACCTGCACGCCATCCCATCGGACACGCTTAAGCGGATAACAAGCAAGACAAGGAAGGCCTGACCGTCTGCTGTGTCGCAGAGCAGGGCATGCAAAGCCAACATGGCGTTCTTCGGTGCTGATGGTCTGGAACACCAAATCAAGCAACTCAAGGCTGTAATTGCCCAGAAAGGTCAGTCGTCCGACCGGGAAAAGTGTCATGAGATGCTGACTTGTTATTGGAATGCCTCAGATTCTCAGCTGACGACGCTGCTGAATGAACAGCACAAGAAGGGAGAGCTGTTCGAGGAGAATAAGCGAACGAGAGATGATGCGTTGTACAGGGTTCGTACCAGCACCCATGCGTTTGCGCTTTAGGCGTGCTGTCTTATCATCCTTCCAAACAGGTTCAGTCTGAGGCTGATAGAGCTGAAAAGGCGGAAAAGGCTCTGGCGATAAAGGCAGCTGTAAGTCGATTGTTGAAGCTCTTCAGCACAACTGGACTGAACCCCTGCCTGGATGGCATGGTATCACGATAGGAGTTGTCCACAACCCTCATCAAGCTTTCCAACGCCGAATCAACGGTGAATGCGAACAACGAAAGGGCGAAGAAAGACGAGAAAGAGATCGAGCGCCTTCAATATGGTAAGTTGCACGTTCTGCAACGCTCACCGCTGGCGCTCTTTGACCAAGTCTCCCTACCATCAGAACTCGATTCGCGCCTTCAGAACTCGAGTAATTCCCAGTCCCGCGTCCAAGAGGCCCACTCTGCGCTGCAAGCCAAGATCAAGTCACTCGAAGCTCAGCTTCAGCGAGTTCAAGCGGAAAAGGAGAGCCTCAAAGTCGATGCATCGTTTGCGGATAGGAATGCGGCTTTCAAGGGGCATGTTGCTGGTGGAGAACGTGAGAAGGATACGGTCAGCGGATTGGAGAGGCTGGTGGCGGATCTGAGGCAGGAGAACATCAAGTTGATAGAGGAGAACAGGAAGGTGAGTGGTATCTCGGTAGAGTAGGCATAAGACTAACAGTATACTGGCCCTTTCGAAGACTGCAAGCGGCGCAGATGTAGCACCTCAAGCGACCGTCGTTCGAGCATCAGAAGTCAGCAAACGCCGTCGTCGATCATTATCATTCAACGGAGACTCTCGAATCCAGCAGCTACAGGATGAAGTCGATACCCTCAAAGATCATCTCTCCCGTGGTGCCGACTTTGCGGAAGTCGACAAGCTCAAGGAAAGTCTCGCAATCATCAAGAAAAAGGCGTTGAAGTTGGAAAACGAAAAGATGGCGCTTGAAAGATCGACAAAGAAGGCCATCGAAGAGATGCAAAGTCAGCTCGAGGCAAACAATGAAGAGCTTGATTATCTCCGTCGTAACGGTGGAGACGAAGCCTCCCAAGAGCTGGAAACGCTCAAGAAGACCGCGCAAAGGGATAAGGCATCTCTCGAGGGGCGAATCGCATCGTTCAAAGACGAGCTTGCGAGCAAAACGGATTCGCTCGCCCGGATCGAGAAACGTTTGGAGTGCATGGAAGCGGAGCTCCAGGACTCGCAGAAATCCCTGGCGACTGCGCACGAGGCAGAAATCCGAGCCGTCAACGAGCTCCAGGATCTAAAGCAACGGCCTCACGTAGACGAGACCGGTGCCGAGGAATCACTCGTTACAGCTCACGAAAGGATAGAGAGCCTTCAGGCCGAGTTGTCCGATGCTCAAACCCGATTGACTGCCATGTCGGCGGAAATGGCTCAAGCCAAAACAACAGCATCTTTGAACCGTTCTACCAGCACACCCACCGAATCAACCGCTTCGTCCTCGGTAGCGCATTTCGAAAAGACTATCCGACAACTTCAGCGAGAAGTGTCTGCATTGACTCGTGAGAAGCAAGCACTTCAGGCGAGCTTGCAGGAGAACGATGAACTCCTTGCAGAAAAGGATGAAGAGATATTTGCCTTGAAAACAAGGATTCCGATGCCGCCTTCACCAGGCTCGACCTCGAAAGACGACAGTTCGACAGCTCGACTTGCGGAGTTGGCAGAGGCTCTGGAGGAAAAGACTACCGAGGTTGCTGTTCTGCGGCAGCAAAAGGTGGAACTACAGGAAGAACTACGGCTGCAGGTAGCTGAAGCGGCTGCATTGACCGACCGGGTGCAATCCCTGCAGGAGGAACTGGAAATGGCGAGATCTGAAAATGCAAAGGTATGTTTGATGTCCCACGGACCATGGCAGTCACTTATGATAATTCCTGGCAGCTTTCACAAGACACGCGTCAGGAAATGGAAGGCGAGCTGCACCGCGTGCAGCAGGAGCTACGTGAAAAGGAGGAAGAGCTGTTATCGCTCGCTTCTGAATTGTCACACCGCCAGCAGCAAATCGAAAGTCTTACCGAGGAGACCTATCGCATGAAACTCGCCCAAGAAGAGAAGGATAGCCTCCAAGCTACTATCGAGGAATTGGAGAATAGGATGACTTTGTTGGCCCAAACAGAAGCGGAGTTGGAACGAGCTCGAAGTGAGCTGGAAACCAGATCTTTCTCCAATTCCGAGGTAGACAGTATCAAGACCCGATCCAGTGAACTCGAAGCGGAAACGAATCAACTACGACAGACGGTGAAAAATCTGGAAGCCGAAGAGTTTGTGGCTCGGCAAGGCAAAGAAGCCGCTCTTGAGCAGGTCTCACAACTCGAAGGCAGCATCAAGGCACTGGAGGAGCAAATGGTACATGATGAAGAGGTATTCGACAAGACCATCTCTGAGCTAAAGGAGGACAAGGCGTGAGTCCGCACCTACCCGTCAGCTCTGGCAATATATTCTGACGCCCTTTATACCCCAGCAATCTGGAGATTGATATGACGAAAGCGAAAGGCGAGCAAGAGACCCTCCAATCGCAATTGCAGGAGGCGCAAGACACCATCTCGAATCGCTCGTCTGCGACAGAATCGGGAGAGCGGGAGATGGCCTTGATTCAGGCTCAATCGCGCGAAGCGGATTTGCAGTCCACAATACAAAAGCTTCAGGAAGAGATCGAAAGCAACGATAGTGTAGCCAAGATGGCGGCGGAGGTAGCAGAGAGTGAGAATGCACGTCTGAAGAAGGGACTGGAAGCTTTGCGGGCCGAACACGCCTCATCCGTGGAAACAGTCGGATCATTACAGGTAACAATCGGAAACCTCGAAAATCAGATTTCGATAATGTCTTCACAAATCGAGGAAGCTAGCCACATCGCCCAGGAACTGGCGGACGCCAAGACGAAGCTTTCAACAGCTTCGGAGACCGAACGGGACCGTTCTCGGAAAATTGAACGGCAGTTGGCCATTATTCACGAACTGCGTCAAGAAATAGACGAGCAGAACCGCATGCTAGAGTTCGCCGAAGTGGAGTATGTAACACTGCTCGAAACGAGCCAAAGTCAACAACGAGCGCACGAATTCAACATCACAGATCTGGAGGACCGCTTGATCTTGTCGACAACAAAGGCGAAAAGCGAGCGAGATGATATTGTTAGCTGTGCCGAGCAGGAAAAATGTGTCATGCAAGAGGAGTTGAATACGTTGCACGCCAACCTTTCGGTTATCGAGCTGTCACTACAGGAAAGCACAGACAGTCTACAAGCTTCCGAAGATCGAGTTGCAAAATTGCGGTTGCTGCTGCAAGAGCGAGAGAAAGAGGTTCTCCGGTTGAGGACGAGCATGGCGGAGACTGGACAACCTATCGAAGGAACCGTGCTGAAACTGCGCGATGAAGTAAACAACTTGGAAGCCAGGATCGAACGCCGCAACCGACAAATTGCCCTCGAGCAGGAAAAGGCTCGCAAGCTCGCAATGAATCTACAGCTAGCCCAAGATACTGTGGAAGAGCAGGATGCGGCGCTGGAAGAATCTCGGCGGACGTGGTCGGTAGTCAAAGAAGAGAAGCTTGCGTTGGAAGCCCAAGTTGAGACCCTAAACTCGGAGAGGTCTGATCTGGTCGACAAAGTGCAGCGCCTGACTGACGATGCGTCAGTACAAGAGAGGAGATCCCAGCTCGCTCTTGCCGAACATCGGGAAGAGTTGCTGCAAGTCACCAACACGCAAACTCAGCTTGTCATACAACTGCTGATTCAGCGCCAAAAGGGAGCAAGCACGTCAAAAGCCGCTATCTGGGAAGTCCAACGATTGACATCCCAACTCTCCGACGCGAATGCCAGGGCGCAGCAACTGGAAACTTTTCATCAGGCAATACTTCAACAACATGAGCAAACGCGCATGAAGCAAGCGGACTCCGTCACAGCCTTACAGAGCGAGACGGGTGAGCTTGATGACAAGCTTTGTGCGATGCGCGTCATACTCCTGAAGGTCACAAAGGAACGACGAAAGCTTCAGGTATCTTCGAAGCAGAGTATCGAAGAGTTGAAGGCCGTGGCTGAGAAACATGGTGCAGAACTCAGTTTGGTGCATGGACAGATGCGAGGTATTCACAACGAAGCACAAGGACTCAGTCAGAAAGTGGAAGCCATACAGCTCGAAAAAGAATCACTGATCCGCGAAAATCAGAATGTCGAAACCGAATTGAAGCGAACGCAGCAATTGCTCGTCAACACAACGGATCAGTTGAAAGAAAAACAATCGGCATTACACGCAATACAAGTTGCGGGACGAGATCAAGATAATGACTTGGCGGTCGAACTTCAAAACGTCAAAGAAGAATGCTTGACTGCACAGCAGCATGTCGAAGCGCTCACAACCGAGTTGGCGGCTGGCAAAGAGCGGTACCACAGCGAAATGAAAACATCGCAGGAGAATCTCGCCGTCCTGCTTTTGGCAAAGGAAGGTGCCGAGGAGGAGATGTCTCGAAGAACCCTGGAACGGGATGCCCTGCGAACGGAGAAGGCGAATCTTGTGAAAGAATCAGAGGAATTGCACGAAGCAATCAGCCGTATGCAAGGGCTCACCGAGAGGTCGGAACACAACTTGCAGAAAATCGAGGAAGAGCGACGTACGCGCGAGGAAATGGAACGGCAACTGAGTTCGACTTCCGATCAGGTCATACAACTGCAGACATCCTTGGACCGATCCGCCAGCCGCCATGAACAATTGACTCTGGATCTGGAGCGAGCTCGAGAGAGCCTGACGTTGGCGGAAAGCCAGAAGGAACACTTCCAGAGTGACTTTGCGAAAGCGGAGCAGCAGCGTGTTGTGCTTGAAAGTCAACTTTCGGACCTGCAATACAGCATTTCAACATTACAGGAATCCAAAGCCGCTTTGCTTACCGAGAACAAAACTTTCCGGATGGACCTGACGACACGTCTAGATGAGCTCGCGAACCTGCGTGGCGCACTCGACGATTGCCAACGAGAAGTCGAAACCCTACGCAATGCGAAGCTCGGTGTTTCTGATGCGGCCGAGAAGGCATTGGAAGAAACGAGGCAAGAACTTGAGCGGAAACGCAGCCAGAATTATTCTACGTACGTCTTTATTTTCAGTCGCAATCCGCACGGGCCCTTACCCTTCAAACCTTTCATTTAGAACGAATGAACTCGAAGTTGTCCTTCAGGAGCTTGACAAGGCGAAAACGACATTGCTCGCGAAAACAGCAGAGCTACAAAGCGTGATCGCCAGACAGCATGACAGCGAGAAGCTGTTGAGCGACTTGCGCCAGGCCGTTTCAGCGTTGCTTCAGGACCGAGACAAGTTTGCCGCAGAGGTTGTAGAGCTTTCAGATGAGAAGGAAGGTTAGTGACTCCTCCCTTCTGATCTCGAGTACCCCCATATTGATCCTATCTGAACTCCAGATCTCAACGCTCGACTGGAATCGATGAACAACGAGATGGAGGAACACATGGAGAACGTCCGCGAAGCACAGAAGGCGAAATCGTCGGCGCAGCGTAAACTCGAAAAGCTGGAGCGAAAACTCAAGGCCCTAACTGTATCTTCGGGCGCAAACGTGGCGGTCTCTGAGACATCCGCTGCTGGTCCCGCCTTTATCAACACTGTCACACCGTCGGCCAAAACGACTCGACAGACGCCAGCCAACGACGTCGCCCTATTGGCCGCGCCTCCATCGAGTGGACGTAAGCGAGCTCGAGAAACCGATCAAGCAGGAGCCAACGCAGCCCCCACTGCAGTATTCGCACCTTCCCCATTCGAACGGGCCCGCAGCCCAATCAAACATCTTCCAGGCGGACGAACAGCGTTTACCCCGAACCGAACGCCGAATCGTCACATGCTTGGTCCGACCGACGAGAATCTGGGGAGTAAGCCGTCCGTGTTTACGCCAAAGATGAGGATTCTTTCGGATCCCGCTGCGTATACCAAGACTACGCCGAGCACACTGGGTGAGGAAAAGTTGGCAACGTTGCGGACAAAGTTGGCGGACATGCGGACAGGGAATATGTAGTGGTTTGTGTTTGTTTCTTGCACTTGTATCATGGATGGTTGAATATTATCGTCTACCTGTATCAAGGATATCATATACTGGAATGTCTTCGTTGCCCGTTGACCGGTACCGCCGCAACCATCCGTTAGTGCCTTCCCGAACGCTGGCTACGATGGAAGAGGATGACAATCCTGTGGACTGCAGCTTAGGTGGTTCATCCAATTGGGTGGTGGCAAATGCGACCGAACTTGTCCAGCCCCTAAGCTTCGACACGCAATTTAGCTACCCACATGCTGATCGTCGCAGTCTTCTCTTATTTCAAGAAGTTAGACATGGTTGACGTTATTCGAATCTAGACACCCCGTATTTCGGCACGCTCTGAGCTAGGAAACAGATTGCCTTATAAACCCGCGGTCGAGTCGAGGCTGTTTCTTCACAAATACTGTACTAGCGGCGGACAACCAAGTAAACGAACGATATTACAGCATCGTCCCTTCAGCCCTCAATCCCAGAGAAGAAACCACCCAGACCGCTGGATGGCTGGAAAACAAACAGGCAGGGCCAGGGCTAACCAGGGATCAAAAGGACATCCTGAATCGGACAAGAGGAACTGAACTGCAAGAGCTGAGGTTCCGAGCGCAAAAATGAGATGGTAACGACTCCTCCTCTTGGCAGTATCCCCGCATCCCCACGGCTTTCCGCCGGTTCCCGCGCTAGGAATCCAAAGGAGCGGGTCCCCGGCCGCAAGCGGAGGAAAGGAGGAATCGCTGTCAGCTGACTGAGCATGCAGCCCTGGCTCGTGTTTTGGGTTTTGTGTTGATTGTCGACGTCGCTGTACTAAAGTGCTAGTACTGGCATCCATCCGCTTCCTGCATCGATTGCGACTGCGATTGCCTGCTCGTATACCAGCAAACCCTAAACCTTCCTGCGACAGATATGACATCAATCGACGGGGACTCGCCCTCCCCTCGCCCATCAAACCGCAGATGCAGCGTGTCATTTCAAGACACCTGCACCGTCATCCCAGAGCGAGAGCTGACCAAACCCCGGCTTTGTACACGAACGTACTCGCTCTGCCTATCCAAGAGACCGTCGCCCGACCTGCTATACGACGAAACGTTTATCCCAAGTCACCCAACGACGCTTACATTCCACCTACCGTCCTTTACGCGAGCACCACCGCTGAAACGGTCCAGGAGATCATCTACCGGAGGGACGCCGGGAGCCTTTGGCTACAAGGGCGAAGATACATGTGGCTTGAAGAGTTGTTTGCACAAGAGTGCGCATGGCCTAAACCCGAGCCCAGAGGAAAAGACGCCGTTGGGGCTAAAAGCGACACCACCAATCGTACATCGGGATCCAGCTACCTATCCAGCCGATCCTCAAACCATCGGTACACCAGCGAGATCAAGTCCGAGTATACTTTCTCCTGTCCGTCGGAACAGCACAACACAAGAAGGCCCTTCACTATCCCCAACCGTTACGCCCACAAGCCCAATTTCCCATACTGGCGGATTCGGAATCTCCAAGATGTCATCTCTCGTCACTCGACCATTTCTTCGTCGGTCCAAGACTTCTTCTTCCGCAATATTGGGGTCTTCTCCCGAAACAGATATTGCACATGTGCCTCTTTTCAAGCGAGCCCGGTCGACGAGTGTCAGTGTCGCTGCTCTCGAGCAAGACGGTCCGCCACATGCCGCAGACTCTGCGTTGGATCAAAGCCCGAGTCTAAATTTCCCGCCACCGGCAGGCGAAGGTCCTCAACATAGCAAAGCAAAGCTTCCTCCTCTTGTCTGCGAAGCAATACGTCATCCGGGATGCATAGAGGAAGATGTGATCGAGGAAGAAGAAGCAGAGGAAGACCAGACGAACGTCAGTGTCAGTCTCGACGATCAGCATCTCCACCATCCGTCCCATCCACAGCCGCAACGCCGAATGAGCATTCTACACACGCAACCACCACACGCCGAACAGCCACCCGCCGTCATCCCGATCCACGACTGCTGCGAGGCATGTACCCGCAACGCCCTATTAGGCATGAAGGAAGACTATATCCCGCCGTTCAGCCCGAGCGCGATTCGCAAAATCCAGAGGGAGCGGGAAGAAAAGGAACACAAGGCGAGGGTGGAGAAGGATGTGGCTGGGGCGACGGCAGCAGCGGTGGTTGCTGAAGGTCCAAAGAAGGTGTGGGATGGCCGGGCGTGGGCTGAAGAATCATCGACTGCGACGATCCCGAGCGAGCATCGTCCAGACTCTGGCCGCAAATCAAGCATCGATGGAACCGAGGAAGAAGGCGACGAGGATGAAGTAAACAACAGTCTTCGCGGCTCGACATTCGACAACGAAAAGGCTAGAACGATGATGGTTGATGAGGTCGAGTATGTGCGAAGGATGCGAAGGTCAAGTAATGCCAGTAGCATAGAAGAAGGCGGAAAAGCCGAGGCCACCGAGTCAACCGGAGGGAAAAGGTCGTGTGCTTTGCTGGGCGATATGGGTCACGTTCGTAAAGGAATGGGCAAGTCCGGCGAAGGTTTTAGTCCGGATCACGGAGTATGGTGAGTCCACTTGAGAGCTTCATATATTCGTCAAGCTAATCCGTGGGGGCCTGCTTTCTTTGGATTTTCTGAACGGCCTGGACTTTATATCTAGGATCACTTCCAAACCTACATCGCCCTGCCATCTTTCCGCGCATTCGCCAAGACCCACGAGCTCACAGCAACAGCAAGACTACTTGAGCGCAAAGGCCACCTCATCCTTCAAACAGCATAACATGGGCACACCTACCGCTTTGTCTCCCGATGAACGACAACAACACCCCACCCGAATCCCATTGCACGCACGACCAAATGAGGACCAAGCGATTCTGCAGGCATTAGAAGAGGAAGCGAGCCAAACAAGGAAGGCGGCGAAAGATGTCGGTGACAATCAGCGCTCGCTCTCGCCCTCTGGTAAGACGGTGCGGCAGGACCAGACACCGGCGTTAGAGGCGGGGAGCAAGAAGTGGTACAAGATCCCACTTCATAGTCCGCTTGCCGTCTCGGGAGTCAGCTAGCGTTCATTCGAACAGGTTCTGTCAGGCAACACATGCTCCAGGCAGTTTGAAGAAATATCATTCTACATATATGCATCTACCGACCGGTTGTACCGATACCCCTATAAATCACAGACAGTTGTATCATCCTTCTGAGATGTAATCTTCCTTGTGATATTGTAACGTTACAGGTGACGTCTAAATGTCAATCTTGCGTACTCCTACGCCACAGATTCGCCCGATGGGTACAATTCCCACTGATAACAAAGATGCCCGATGATTATTTACACGACGCATATTAGACGGTAATACAACGATTCGACTGTAAACCAGCTTTCTCTCCTCACTGCTCGCTGACGATGACACTGGCCATACCCATGCCGGATCTGCGGAGCATGGTCGCGTTAGATGACATTCACGCACACACAGAGTAATTAAGATGGACGTACCCGATACACATGCTGGTGACGATGACCTTCTTCTTTTCACGCTTGGCTTCGGAAAGAGCAGTAGCGATCTGCCTGGCACCAGTGCAGCCTGTCGAGGAGGAAAGCACAATATCAGCAACTGGATTTTAGGTGTATGTCTGTTGTCGAAACCTTACCCAACGGGTGACCAAGAGCAATAGCACCACCGACCTAAATTGCCGAGATGCGCTTGTTTAGCGATTGTACACTGCAAAGGACAGACCTGGCACTTACAGGGTTAACCTTGTTATAAGGCAGTCCAAGAGTCTCGATAGACATGATTGCTTGCGAAGCAAACGCCTCGTTGATCTCAAAGATATCGACATCTTCCTTGCTGATACCAGCCTTGGCAAACACTTTCGGGATGGCGACACTTGGTCCGATACCCATGATTCGGGGAGGGCACCCGACGACGGCAGAAACGACAAACTTGGCGAGGATGGGTAGGCCGAGCTTTTGAGCGTGCGAACGTCTGGTCAGGAGAACGGCAGCGGCACCGTCGGAAACTTGGGATGCGTTGCCGGCGTGGGTGGTGCCGTCCTTCTTGAACGCTGGCTTGATCTTGCCGAGGGATTCGGCGGTGACACCAGGTCGGATTCCTTCATCTTGGTCGATAATGACCTCCTTCTCCTCTTCGGTCTTGGGGTCAACCCACTTTACCTGCGAGAATCATGGTTTAGTTGATGGCCAAATTGACAGGCGCGCATATGCTCGCTTACCTTGACAGGAACAATTTCTTCCTTGAATTTACCAAGATTTTGGGCGGTAGCAGCCTTGGCGTAACTGTTGGCAGCAAACTCGTCCTGAACTTGTCGAGAGATCTTGTACTGTTCCGCCACGTTTTCCGAAGTGATACCCATCGGGATCAAGCAATCGGCGGCTTCCTGGTTGGAAAGGACCTTTTCGGAGAACGAAGGGGGCATGACACCGGCTCCGTAGCCCATGGACATGCTTTCCACGCCGGCGCCTATGAAAGGGATATGACGGTTAGCGAGAACTGTGGATAACGTCCGTGAACGTATACGAACCGATACCGATATCAATTTCTCCAGCTCGAATTTCGTTGGCGATCTATTCGTCGGCGAGGTTGTTAGCCAATGACAACGAAGCGCCTTGCAAAAGGACCTACCTGCGCAACAGCGGTCAAACCAGACGAGCATTGTCGGTTGAGGGTATTGATGGCGGCACTAACAGCAGTTCAGAAGCGTTTGAAATCGACCTGACTGCGGTTCAAACCAAAGAACTTACGTGTTTGGAATACCTGCATACAATGCTGCCATTCGAGCCGCAGATGCACCACCACCAGCGGGAAGAACGTTACCGACGGCAATATCCCTTTGACATGCAGCGAAATCAGAATCGATGTGAGAATGCGTTGTAAGATGGCATCAAGTCATGGGCACTCACTCGATGAGGTTCACATCGACCTTGCTTCGAGCAACGACTTCCCTCAATACGGCAGCCAAAAGCTCTTCAGGGTGAGTGTCCTTGAATCCACCCTTCTTTCCCTGCGGCGACAAGGGTGACGCATGAGTGTCCAGGCTTGATCATGAAGCACAGACAAGGATGATAACGTACCTTGGTGACAGCGGTTCGTACAGCTGCAACAATGACGACATCATCGGCAGAGTTGAGGAGCAACTTTGCTCGGCCAAAGGACGGGATGGCGTTGGCGATAGATTGAAGAGTTGAAGACATGATGCGGGGTTTTGTGAGATGTGGGAGCTTATCGGAGGGATGCACGAGGAAACGCTGCTGCAGTCGTGCGGTTTATATCGAGAGTATGTTGGTAATCACCGCCGTGGATTGTCGTCGATAACTTCAGCCACACCGGTAACGTGACGACCCGGGATTCATTCCATTGCCGTTCCGGAGACGCCAGTGCGTGAATTACACGTCATTGCCAGTCGGTATTTCTGGTCCCGGATTCTGACACGCCTCGGGTCATTCTCCACCGGCTCATGTCATGCCCCCTCCCTTTTACGCTGACCAGAACTGGTCGTTAGCGGCTCTCAATAGAAGCAAACGATTCCGGAGACATCTATCAAAAACAGTGTCACGGGCAAAACATCTCATGAAACAATGTTCCGTATTTCGCAATGTTGACCAGTTACCTCTCAGATATCTCTGCTACAAGTATGAAGCCTGGAAAAGCTCCTTGCGAGCGGAACGTCTTTCATATTATTTTCATCTACACATTATTACACCAAGAACCCGTCCAAGATCTTCCTGACAGCCTGCGCATCCTCGGTCTTGCCCCCATCCGTGTAATACACATCAGCCAACGGCATCCCGTTGAACTTGCTAGCTGCGCACATGGTGTACGCGCCCATCTCGCCCCAGCCTAGCCAGTCTCCGACTTCGAGCCCCGTGGGGAGAGGCACGACCTGACGGACGCAGTCTATCGAGTCGCAGGTGGGACCCCAGATCGAGGCCTTTTCCATAGAGTGGTAGCCCATGGAGGTGCATAGGTCGATGGGGAGCGCGACGTTTGGTGGTGGAGGGCCGGGAAGGCGGGGAACGGCAGAGCCGATGGAGTGGGAGATGGTGAGGGGGTAAGGGTGGACGATTTGGTGGTCAAACATGATGCAGTTGAAAGCACCGTAAACGCCATCGTTGATGTAGTCTAAGTAAAGGATTCGAAAAACGTGCCGGTAAGTTTGACGTCACGCATAAACCGAGATGGGACCCTACACATGACATCAGCACCTTCCCCTTCCTCCTTTTGCACCTTTCGCTCCTCTTCCCGAGCCTCCACATCCTGTCCATCTTCCGCAATAGCTCGCCGCCGCGCAATGACATTGGTCGCCAAAGTAAACGCCGTGGAAACGAGGAACCGTCCGGGCTCAGCAACGATCCGCGTTCCTTGTTCCCTTGGGAAATACTGCTCCAACGCGTCCCGCAGAATAGACGACATTTCCGCGAATCCATCCCGCTCGAATCCACCTCCGACGTCGAGGAAGGTAAAGTTGAATCCAGCCTTGGCGCCCATGTCAAATACTTGTCGTGCGCGCCAGACGGCGTCGGTGAACTGGTTGGGATCCTTGCATCCTGATCCGACGTGGAACGACACTCCGATGACGTCCAGTCCCAACTTGGAGGCGAGAGCGAGGAGGCCGGGACACGTGGCGAGCGGAGCACCGTACTTGAGTCCTAATCGGCAGAGAGACTTGGAGTCGTCTGTCAGGATCCGAAGAACGAGCTTGGCACTGGGGTAATGTCGAGCAATCTTGTACAATTCGTCTGCATTGTCAAAAGTCATCATCTCGACGCCGGCGCGAGCTGCCGAACGGATGTAGGAAGCCGGCTTGCACGGGTTGGCAAAGATGATTCGGTCGCCTGTGGGAGCAGCTGGAAGGGACAAGACGAGATCGATCTCTGCGGTCGAGGCACAGTCAAAGCTGGTTCCCATCAAACTGAGCAAATGAAGCACCACCGGCGAGGGGTTGCACTTGACGGCGTAAAAGATCTCGACTCGATCACCAAGGGGCGAGTTCCGCCATGTTTTGACGGCCTCGTATGTCGCGGACAAATCACCGACAAAGAATGCCTGCTCGGAGCCTGTTTGCTGGGCAGAAAGGATCCGATCCTGAATCAACTGGACTGCCGTGGTCGAGGAGACGGGGGCGAGCGCGTCTTCGTTGACTGCCAATTCAACGTTTGCTTGAGACTTGAAACGAGGGGAAGACGGCGGCGGTGTCGGCAAAAAGATCGAGTTTGTCAGAGGCGCAGCCAAATGAAGTCCTTGCGCTGCTTGAGCCAGTTCGACAGCTGACGAGTCGAGCTTGTGCAGCAATTCCGACAGCGGCTGTCCATGACCAACGCTCTTTTGCCGTTCTCGGCCTGGCTGAGATGCGGGAGGAGTCGGGAGAAAGTCCATGGATTCGTCTACTTGATGAGCGATAACGGAGGACATTGTAGTGGATATGGGTTGCTGTTGAGGCTTGATCGGGTTTGATGCAAGGTGTGTTGGTTTTCGGGTATTGAGGGAAACCGCTGGATGATAACTACTGGTCGTTGGCGCGCGTGCGTTTCTTCACTAACGGTCATCACTGTCAGTACTTGACGCCCCAGACGCAGAAGACGCAACGCACCTTAGGCTGCTTTGACGGTTGTGGGTTCCCCTGCTCTACTACTCTGACTTCTGGACGAAGCAAGTGATTGAATTACGTCTCTCGGGGTGTGGGTCAAATCAGGGTGGTTCTCCGCGCAAAGAAACCCACCTACGGAAAGGAACACGGCTCGGGCATCAGAGGCTGTCTACCACTTGCGCACGACGGATCAACTCACTCGAGACAAAGCAACCTAGGGTCTTCTTGCCTCTGCTGAGAGGGAATCTTTGCGAATTTCGTAGATTGTTGGGTGCTGGTGAGCTTGAGTTTGTGCCTTTGCAACAGCGCTCTTGCAAACAGAGGTAGAGGGGGCGATGTGTGAAGGCGTGGGGGTTAACAGGCGAACAAGGGCAACGGGGTGACATCAAGGAACAGGTGATCCACGCCCACAATGAGACCGCACTCGTCATTTTTCGACGCTGGGAACTCGGCCGCCGAAGGATCCGCTGAGTCTCACGACGGGCCACGATGCAGACAACGTCGACACAATGAAGCAAGACAAGTAGTAGAGCAATAGAGCATGGCAGCTGACAGAACAATGAAATCAACCCTCACATTCTCCACGGCAGCTTGATACATCCGACTTCCCAAGATGCCCCAACTGACGTTCAAGCGCAACGCCCATATCTCCTACTTCAAGCGATGTCTCACCCTGCTGCCCTCTTCTGCAGAGGGCCACGACGGCAACAGAATCACCATTGCATACTTTTGCTTGTCCGCTCTAGACCTCTTGGGTGCGTTGGAGACCAGCTATACAGAGGACGAAAGACGGAAGTGGATTTCGTGGGTGTGGGCGTTGCAGGCGAGTTAGTAGCAGTAGGTTCTTTGGAGCATTAGCAACGATGTATCCATATTTTGTACGACCGCTCATTGATCTGTATCATTATCTATATATGCACGTATTCTTCCCCGAAGCAGACCAAGGTGGATTCAGAGGGTCGACGTTTATGACACCGTCACGGACGACCTCCAATTCCACTCAATCAACCGTCACAAATCCAGGACACCTCCCATCGACCTACACAGCGTTGCTCATTCTGGGAATCCTCAGAGCACCAGCCGAGGAATGGATCAACAACCTAGACGTTGATGGGCTCGAGCAATTTCTGGCTACATGCGCTGACAGTAATGGATCGTAAGACGCCGTTTCAGAGCAAACATCCCGCTTGCGACTTACTTGATCCTCTTAGTTTCTCGCCGATACCGCTACCCGTACCAGATCGCACATCATCCACGACCGACTCAGACTCTACGTCCGCTTCTTGTCGTTCACCACCCTTTCAGTCAGATGCTCGGATGGCTTATTGCGCGTCGGTGGTCGATAACATGGTGAAGCTCGCACGGCGTCCGTCGCTGGCGCCGCCGCGCTCACTTTCTAGGTCTTCAAACGGTCGACGAGGAGCTCCAATTCGCGATGAAAGGCAGTCATTCTCGACTGCTTCGGTTTCGCTTCAATCCCCGCTACCGATTGTTGAGCCCTCGAGGAGAAGATCTCCAGGTCGTACCAGAAAGTGGTTGACAGATTGCCAGGTACGCTTCACATTTCCCACCTCACTCACTACGGCACCTAACCCGAAATCGCTTACCCCCCCATCCTAGACATGGGAAGGCGGGTTCGGCCAACATCCAGGACTGGAAGCGCAAGGAGGAACAACATACTGTGTCATCGCCAGCCTGTACCTGACGAATCCATCAGCCTCGGAGGAACACTGGGGCAGCTGCTTTGACGTCGATGCTGCGACCCGGTACCTCGTATCCCGTCAGCTGGACGGCAGTCACACGTTGCGTGAGCCTGGTGTGCCGGAGGGGACGGGTTGTGGCGGGTTCCAGGGACGTCCGGGCAAGGACGAGGATGTGTGTTACAGTTTTTGGTGTGGTGGAGCGATGCGGGTGAGCTGAACTCCCATCGCTTCGAATTTGACCGTTCTGACGCCCGTTCTTATATCGCTCGCAATGGTAGATACTACGCGGACAAGCTCTGTTTGATACGGACGCTAATACGAGGGCGTTACTGGACTCGCAATCGCCCATTGGCGGGTTCGGCAAGTCCAAGGGCGATTTTCCAGGTGAGATTTAGCATACCTCGAGTCGCACCGTGTCTGACTCTGATGTACGTCAAGATCCGTATCATTCGTATTTGGCTATCGCTGCGCTTACCATGAATGAGCAGGACCGCACTTCGGATACGGAGACGGCCGGTCCGCCTCGTGCGCCAGGTGAAGGGGAAATGGAGTCTGGAAAGCAAGACACAGTTCATAGACCGCACAATTCGATCCCGCCACTTGGTCTCAAGGCATTAGACCCATTGTGGAACGTCTCCGGGGAGACCCGGACGTACATCGAAGATTGCCTACAAAGCATATACCTGCGCAAGTATGCGGGTCAAAGGAGGAGAGAGTGAGTGGCGAGTGGCCGCTCAACAAACTTCAAGAGCTAGTAGACCGCTTGCCATGAGGCGAAGGTCAAAGTTCGGGAAGTAGCATAAAATTTATACGATGTATCTGAAGGTCATCCCATGTCTTCAACCAAATACAAAATGAGGACCTCGCCACGCGCCCGATTCGAGCCATTCGTCTTCAGATGGGCGCTGCCACGCGAATCATTCAAACCACCAGTATCAGACTTGCAATAGCCGTGTGTTGGAGCCGTCCCTGCGTCCTTGGTGATTGCCAGGACCACGTGGAATGGTTTACAAGAGCAAGGTGTTTTGTCCATCGTGGGAAGCGGTTCAACCCACTAAGCTTTCTGGCTTTGCGCTTGGCAGCCACTACATGTCAGCCAAATTCAGGCGCATCCGGCCGGGCCCTCCTAAAAATCGTAGCGCGCCGTGTGGTCTCCCGGACAGCGAATGACGGACTCCGATCAGTTGCTTCTGTCACCGTTCCGAGCGGCGCTGATCATTATTCGATGGACAGCATATCTAGAACTGGGGTAATACACTGTTGTACGAGACCTGTCACGCTAGACATATTTATCCGCCATGTTGACTACTGCTTTCCGATCATTGCGAACCGTCGCTGCTCGACAACCCGCTCGAGCCTTCTCCGTTTCGGCCGCCCAACGAAGTGCCGCTCCTCCCCAGTTGTTCGGTCAGGTGAGTTGCCCAGGAAAATTCGGATTTGAGGATGAGCGCAGGGAAACGGAGGATGGACGGATGAAGTGTGATTCGGGGAAAGACAGAATGGGAGAAGCTTGACAGGGCTGAGGGAGAGGAAAGCACGAATACGAGGACGCGGCAGGGCATTTGCGAGCTGGAACAATAGGGATAACGAACGGAAGAGGGGTCGCAAAGAAGAAGAATCTGGGAGAAGACGTGAGCTGTGCAAAGCGAAAACATGTTCTAACAATCGTGCTCTTCCTTAGGGCGGTAAAGCCGGAGAGGTTCCTACCGAGTAGGCAGATATCCTGCATACAATCCGAGATGCCACCCTAACGTGATCATGCTCTGAATAGTGAAAACCAAGCCACGGGTTTGGAACGATTCGAATTGCTCGGAAAGTTGGAGGGTGTTGATGTCTTCGACATGAAGCCATTGCAGGTTGAGCGATTGGGCACGATGCAGGACCCTATCAAGGTCTACTCTTTGGTGAGTGAGGAATCAGTTGTCTGAGACTCAGAGGGAAGCGTGGTAGGAAGCAGGAGGGGTAGCCATAAATAGGTGGATGACTCGAAAGCGATGGGCCGAACGTACAGGAAAGGGTTTGGGGAACACGCGTAGCCGTTTATATTGTGGGGTGCGAAGGCAGGAGTGCGCCCGGCTTTCGAACCTGAGCTCCAGCAAAAGAAGGATAACACATCTGCGGACGCACGGCGACTGACATCGCTTTGTTTTTGTTGTCGCCATAGTTCCCTGACCGAAAGATCGGATGCACTGGTTTCCCCACCGACTCCCACGACACCATCTGGCTTAGCTTGAACAACACCTTGAAGAACCACCGATGCCCGGAATGCGGCTCCGTCTACACTGTGGGTTCATTGCGATCGGATTCGGACGTCACTGTTGACCGCTGATTGTTACTCGCTTTCGAAGATGGACTTCAAGGGTGACCCGAACGCTGGTCACCATCACTAAACGCTTCGACTGGATTTACCCTTGTATATCAAAATGTAAACCACTAGAGGCAGCACACAGATGGCATCACATAACAAGCAACCGGAAACAGATCATTTTCGTCTTACAAAACGGTACTATACAACTTGGCGCGACCCAATTCACGAAGATCTAGGTGCGTTTTTTTGTGGGTGGCTGACTCAAACGAAGATAACTCGCTCGCGCCGGCTCGTATCCAGGACATTTGGACGGAAAATCAGGAGGCTAAATAGACGCCTACACCCAACGATACAACCCTGAGAGCATTTCAAAGCGGTATAAAGTCGTCATTGGCTGTAACCGCATCTTGGCCCGACACTTCAGCTCGAGCTCTTTCTAGATCCGCCTGCCAATCCTCCTCGAATTGTCCACTCTGTTCGGAATCTGGATCTCGGCGACTTGAGCCGGGCTCTACTCCGCTTTTAGACTGCCAATATTGTTGGCGAGACGATTTGGATGGTCTGCTCCTTTTGGGAGGTGGCGACACTCGTTCTTCTGATTCGCCTGGAGTTTCTCGGGCCTTGAGGGTGGCATGTCGTCCTTGATGCATCGTATCAGAAGGTCTGAAAGTGTGCCCTCCTCTGGATCCCGGTTCTTCTCGCGGACGTGTTGTGGTTTCGGAAAAGTGAATGACAGGAACATCCCTGCCCGTTGCGCCTGGTTGATCTTCGACGATCTCAATACCGTCGGATTCGTCGTCTACGTTGATTACGGCATCGCTGTCAGACCCGTCATGCGAACCGAAAGCCATCTCGACCTCCTTTGACCCTTTAACAGGGCGACGTTTCGCGCGCAGTCGGTATCGAGTGCTTTCTTCCTCGGATTCTTCATCAGACACCTCTATGACGGATTTTATGTCGGCGCTGGAAGAGCCTGAAGGAGAATCCGGAGGCGTCATGATCTTTCTGCGTGGAGGTTGGGGGAAAGACTTTTCGCGATGACCATCGCTCATCTCGGAATCGCTGTCAAAGTATGCTGCTGCATTCTTATCACCTTGACCGACATCTTCCGGGTCGGATTCATCCATCATGATTGCGAGTACCGTATCCTTCTTGGCGGTGTGCAAAAGCTGGTTGGTGTTTGAACCCGTCGTGGCGCGAGCAGCCGTGGCAAGATTCACCGAAAACTTGTCAACCGAGGGAGCACTTTGAACGCGAGGTTGGGTCGCTTGAGCTTGTTGCGCCGTCATTGGTGGCTGAATCCACGGCAACTGCAATTCTCTATGCAGTTCGCGTACATTATAGAGTTTACTGAGTCCAGATCGGTGTTTCATTGTCTGTTTAGGACGAAGGTGGTTAGGGCGTAATATCTGCAAATGGTACTTTCATACTTACGTCCTCGTCGAAACCGATCACATCACGTAACAACGACATACGCTGCGGCAAGAATGATAATCGGCTATCAGTCCAATTTGGATGGTAGGTGGGGCCAGAGCCTGAGCGTGGCATAGCTTGCCAACTTCTTAGCTCTTCTGCTCGTTGTTCGATGTTTGCTGTGAGCGTCTCATAAGCCGTGCGGAAACTTTCCAAAATCGAATATGTTTGATAGGTTCCTTTCGAGATGTCATTCACTGGAAACAATGTGTAAGCGCAAATGCAGGACTGCTTGAAGGCTTGTCCGCGCAACTTACATTGGTCTTGAGGATCTTCGATAGCGATATTCGGCTGAGCGCCGTGCTTGTACCAGTTTCTATCGCGCTTGTCGAAATAGGAGCCTCCTTCACGAATGGAAATTCCGATATCTTCCCAGTTGAAAACCAATCCATAAAGCTCGAAAAATTCAATGAGCAGAATGCCCAGATTCTTCATGGGATCAATCTCGTTATTGCGAATCTTGGGATGTTGCTGTTGAGGACAGAGTTCGTAAGTCAGACGAACGAAGACCGTTCAATCACGGCGTACTTGTAAAAAGCTAATCGCCAAGCAAATGGTCGAATAGCTACCCATTCCGCCGGTAAAGACTTCATTCTTGCCAATCCTCCACATGTACGCTTTCACCAATAACACCAGGGGCCGCGCAGCGGGTAGAGCGTCCAAGTACTGCTTGACCACTTCGCCCGCTTTGACACCATTGGTGTTGTATAGCGAAATGTCAATCTTGATGTTGCCTGAAAAACGTCAGACGCAAATGAGTTAAGGATAACAATTACCGCATGGCAGACACGACGAACCTTGAACCGTTCTGATCTTGATAATGGGAACTCGAGCTCCAAAGACCCTTTCGATATCCTGATGTCTACAAATTCCTTGGCGTACAAGGGCTGAACACAGAGGGTTAAAGAATGACCTAGGATCCCGGGTAGAGACGCTACTGCTGTCAACGACAATGTCGATATCACTAGAAGGAGAACGCGAACGACATCAACGCAAGCGCCAAATAACCGTCCGGAACGAAACATACTTACCCTCCTGGAAGATAAAGCTTGGTTTCGTGGCTCCCAAACGCATATACCTGAGCCTTTCTCTCAGACATTTGGATAGTGCGCCTGATTTTGCTGATCATCATACTTCGAGTCTCGTGCTCTTCAAACGTCGGAGATATCCATGCACTGCACGCCAAGATCTCTTCGTTCAGCCTGGGCAATAGCATCCCGGTTAGCACTTGTCCGCCTCCAGAAATACATAACGCGGCACTGACAATTGAGTCATGTTGGAAGCAGAGAACCAATCGATGTCGGCACACCATGGCGTGAGCACTCTACCACTCAGCTGCGACAGCATCATCCTGTCCAATTTCCTCTTCTTGCCGTTATGCGGAAGGCTATCTGCAACAAAGTATCCGGTGCCAATAACTGTCGAATCGCGGGATCCCCTTCCGCCTCCAGCTCCGTTCCGGTTGCTGTCGTATCGTCTGTCACTGTTCCCTCTGCTTGATGAACTGGAAGTATTCATCGATGAGTTGGGTAGTCCGTTTTGCTTCTTTTGGGATGGGACGCTGGATTCGGCGTCTCTGGACTTGGAATGTCTCGCCTTTTTCTTCTTTGGCTCTGGTGGTCCACCTGAGCCGGTGGCCTTCACAAGAGAAAGATAACACTGTTCAGCTCCGCCCAACCGCATCTGCGCGCGATTATTCGACTCACAGGAGAATCCCCTTCTCCGGCACCGCCCTTTGCCTTCTTCCTGCTCTTTTTACTTGGTTTTCCTGTCGTTTCGGAAGCCAAGCTCTGATTGCTCTAGAAAGTTGTACCGGATTGAGCAAATTAGTATCCACGGTCATACAGCCGATGTAGGCGAGTCTGCGCAACATACCACTCCGCTCTTCAATCCATCCACTTCTCTATTCTTTCTCCTCTTCTTCCCGCACTTACTCAAAGCTTTCGCTGCTTCCGAGTTGTCTGCCTGTGCAGAAACTGAAGGTGCTGTTGGCGCTTGCTGAATCCCTCCGGATGGACCAGACTTGGTGCGGGCTGGCTTCCTCGCCATATAGTGTAGTGGATGATGTGGGGGAACGAGGATCAGGTCTACCGATCCACTAAGATTCCTTATCGACCTGACACTGCTCAAGAGAAGGGACGTGATGTCGCCATTGCCAACAGTCGCGACCACGATCACTCCAAATTTCGATGTCAGGGGTTGTGATTAGGTAACGGATAACTGTAAATGAAATGGACACATCGTAAACAGCAGCGAGACATGATGAACAAGTCGATCCACCTCGACCATCACTTCGGCTGATGTGCATCGACGCCGCTCGTCCCGCCCGTCCCGAACGACAACACGTATCAACATCAGTGGCACACGGAAAGATGAACAAGAAAAACTCAAGCTGAACACCCTCCATGATTCTCGATAGCAGCGCGCTCGTGGAGCTGTTTGTAGTCCGATACTCGAGCTGAACACCATGACCTTCCTCCTGAACGGCAATCGCTCAAAGCGGCATGATTGTCAACAACCTACAGTCACGTATCGGTCAGTCCTTACCCGGGGTAGAAACGCTTTAGCAGAGCTGATTTGGAGCACTTCGATCAGTCATCTCCTGAGCAACCAAGCGATGACCACAAGGTATCTGACTGAATTTCAGCTTGACGCTTGTTCGAATCTGACATGTATATTTTCCTTTTTTGGATTCTAGTAATCCGCTGTATGTATCGTTGAGTTGTTGAAGACTTCATCATAAATGACTCTTCACGTCGCCAATCCTTTTAGGCGCGTCGTTGCTCACTGTGATATCGATGCAGCCTACGCTCGTGAGCCGTGCAACGCTTCGCTCTCTCCCCTTAAGCTAAACATCATTATGCTACCTCACGCAGAGTTTGAGATGGTACGACTCGGCATCCCAGATGATCAACCTGTACGTCTCCGCGCTACTTAAACTTAACAACAGTCTTTTATAAACGCTGCTACAGGTCGGAGTCCAGCAATGGCAAGGACTGATAGCTATCAACTATCCCGCCCGGAAGTTTGGAATCACCCGCCATATGACTGTAAGCGGTCCTCTCTTTCCATTCTGCATCAGAACCGACTGAGCGTCTGATTTTTTAACTGATACAGGCGGACGAGGCAAAGAAGAAATGTCCGGATCTGATGACGGTGCATGTTGCAACCTGTAAGTGTGGCTTGCGTAAATGTAATTGTCACATGGTATATGCGGCTGAGCAGCGGATCATTCTCTCATGTACAGACAGAGAGGGCGATGTGGAGCCAGGCAGGTGGGATGATGCAGACCCCCGCACACATAAAGTATGTCCTGCAAATCCCAATCCCGGTCTCCAGCGGTCCTGATGCGTCAGATCGTTCAGGTTTCACTCGATCCTTATCGGCGCGAAAGCTCAAAGATTATTGCAATATTCAAAAGCATGGTCACGGAAGGCGAGGTCGGTGAGCGCTTGCTGGTCGAATCTTGGGAATGTTTCGTGGACGGCCAGCTGACAGGACGCAACACTTCGGAATACAGAAAAAGCATCCATAGATGAAGCATTTCTCGATCTGACGATCCTAACAATCAAAGAAATCCTCCGGCGACATCCGCACTTGGCTGCTGTTCCCGCTGACGCTCCACAAGGACTTGACACGCCACTCCCGCCTGCGCCACCAATATCCTGGGCGGAAGCGGGAAACGTGTTTCCGGTCAATGGCGAAACGACGGACGTCGACCCTGCCGTTGATCATGACGGCAATGATGAGGAAGGGGCCGAGGGCGTCGGCGGGTGGCAAGATGTGGCGTTGTGTATCGGGGCAGAATTGATGGGAAAGTTGAGGAGTGAAGTCAGGGAAAAGCTGGGATATACCTGTTCTGCTGTGCGTTCGTCGTCTATTGTGGAAGTGAGGGAGGATTTGGTCCGCTGACATACGCGAAAGATAGGGCATAGCTCATAATAAAACCCTAGCAAAGGTGCGCGTTCGGGTTGTTGCCCCGGGTTCAGCTTACTAAACCAATGAGTGCCTAACAGCTATGCTCAGCTTGGAAGAAGCCTAATGCTCAAGTAAGTGCGACGGATGGGCCAGCGGGATGTGTCTGATTTGGTTTTGGTACTGATTCATCGGAAATCAACAGACAATTATGAGAAGCGCGGCCGTTCCGGCATTTCTAAAGCCTATGCTATTCACAAAAGTCAGTTCGCTTTTGGGCGTCCCTCGGATGCACAGGCATAACAACGTCATCCGCCTTGTAGATCAGAAATCTCGGCGGCAAGTTAGGCGAAGCGATGGCTGCCGAATACAATGCGAGCACCGTGGGAGATATGCTGTGAGCGCAGCATCCTTTTCAATTAGTTTGATGCGGACTCACCGGCCGATGCTATCCCAGAACGGTCTCCCTCGACGAGATGCAGAAGAAGTTTGGAGAGGAAAGTATCTGGGTGTATAACATCTTGAGGGGAATCGACAACACTCCAGGTAAGCGGCATTTGTCCGTCTTCTTCTCCCCCGCTAACGTCCTCTCACATTATGCTTGTCAAAGTCAAGGAAAGAACGGCTACTAAATCAATGTTGGCTTCAAAAAATATAACACCCATCATTACAACTCGAGAAGCTGGTTATCACTGGCTAACAGTATTGGCCGGAGAACTATATGTGCGGTTACGTGATGCAAGAGAGATAACGGAAGGATTGTGGCCTAAGAGCCTTGTGCTAGGAACCCGACAAGGTGAGGATCCCTCAACTTCGGCTGCGAATATACGTCTGCGTTATACCTCTCTGACTTCAGCTCTACCAGCCTTTGAGACACAGAGATCGCGGCAGACGACGTTTCCTTTTACACGTAATCTAAGCACAGAATACATTGCAAAATACGCCAACAAGTTGTGGGATGAGGTCTCGGAACCGATGACTCGCTCGACGGGGGGGAAACCAGCAATGAAGGTGAACAACGTACGCATCAAGCTTATTGAGTTTCTAGTCTACCTTCGATCGGCACTCATTCGTGATTATCTTACAGTTGGCCCTTAGTTTTTATGGTCTGGAACGGCTAGAAGGTGGTCAGCAAGGAATCGAGGGGTTCTTTGGGACCGGATTGTCAACGAGTGTTCAAACCGCCACTACTGTCAAACGAGATCGTTCTGCCTCTCCAGCTATCATACCTTCACGGGTTGTCGGTCGCAAGACGTCCGCGGACCATGCTGCGAAGAAGCAAAAGCTCACGAACGAAGTCATCGAAATCTTGACCGACTCTGACGAGGATCTCATCGAACAGAATGACTCGAGTTGGATCTGTCCTAAATGCAGACATGTATTTTCGGCCGTTGAAGGGGATGACGCCGTGGAGGGCAACAGAGAAGCAACAGAAACAAAGCTTCGAATCATCAGGCGCGAACACGAAGATTTTCATCTCGCCAAAGAGTTGCACCATCAGGAGCGTCTCGAAAGTAAGAGCGACACTCGCGCAGCTTCAGTCTCAGCGCAAACGAAAAGGACGCGTACTTCTACGCAATCGAATAGGTCTACGCAAGCGAAGAGTACACGGCATCCGCCAGTGAAGTCTGAAGGCATCAAGGCATTCTTCTCGCCTTTCGACGATTCTCGAAAGAAAAAGGGATGAGATATCTTGAGATATCTCAGATTTTCTCTTTATCATACATCGTTGTAAACAATAGCTTTATCATGACCTAATGACTGTTATGCCTTGATGATGTTATATCTAAAAGTTCATAAGAAGCGATCGTCCATGCACGCGATGTGCGCTGCTGAAGTTTGCCTAGATTTTGCCTGTACCGACCGATTCCTCCAAGTGTCGCATCTGCTCTCCTTCATCCTCAACGACCCTCTCCACTGCGTCTATCCATTCTTCGACAGGAGAACGATGCATTTCGTCTGTAGTGTTGATCCCGATATACCGTGCGTGAGCTAATACCGGTAGGCGCCGCAGCGTTCGGCCGGACATGCCCTAAGGTAATGAAGACAGGTTAGAGAACGTTCGCAGCTGGTAGGCTCACGCGATGGCTTGTTCACTCACCTGGCAATTTTCAGATATGGAGGCAATTTTCAAACTAGCCTGCCTTATGCGCTCTCGCTCGGGCCTTTGAGAAGGCTTTCCTTTGACTATCTGTAGATCCTTCCAATCAAGGAGGTCCTATGTTTCCGTCGAAGGATTAGCTCATACAGGACACGGAATGTATCGATAAACGTACCACTTGCTGAATTATACCTGCTCGCATGAGTTCCGTCAAACAGCCTGTCAATATCCAGTATACCGCCTGCGGAGGTGGCAAGCCAATGTATTGTTTGATGTCCGCTCGATCAAGGAAGGCAGAGTCTGTACAAATGCAGGCAAGTCAGTGACCGATTCCGCTTATAGGCACGGGAACAGTGAAATTACCTATGGCCTGAGCTATGTTGGACGTCGACATGACCAGCACATTTTTCCGATGCTTCAGTTTGTCCAGCTGCGTGAGCAGGGCGTTCACAACCTGTAGTTTACGATTTTCAGCTGAGAAAGCTGGACCCATTCCGAGTAGTGACTTACCCTCAATGCATCCGACGGCTCCGTTCCTGACATTGCGCCAGCTCTGGCGGCTGTCAAGCTTTCAACCTCGTCTGTTTGTATTCGTGTCACATCAACAAATCATACGGGAATGCCATTCCATGCGGAAGAACTTGCCTATGAGCACCACCACAAAGCCACTCTCATCATCAACCATTTCTGTCACACGGGCAAATAGTTTCTGCACCAATTTGCCTGACTCGGAGAACCATTTTGAAAAGAGAGAATGCGAGTTGATTTCGACCAGTTTTCCATGAGTATACCTAAGGCGGAAAGAAACGTAGCTCAGTGCATCTGGTGGATTGTGGACCACGGATGCCAAGCTCACCTGTTGGAGAGACGGATAGCCAGTTTCTGCGCAAGGGCTCGACACAGACTTGTCTTCCCAGTTCCAGGCGGTCCATGCAAAAGCACGACCCTATAGATGAACACGCAGACGTCATCAGTTTCTGAATTAGACGGGATGTCTTGCAAGGGCTGCGACATACCTGTTCCAAGTTACGATGTTGAAATCCACGTCAGCGTCCGAGAACAACAGCGTAGTGTAGATGTAATTGAGCAATCTAGGCTTCACATCGTCCGGATATATCAGACTTAATAGAGGTAAAGTGTCAGCTTCTGCAGAATGATACGTAACAATCCTTCGCAATTACCTGTCCCATAGCCCATCCATTTCGCGGGACGGTAATTCCCGCACCGAAGCTGCCATAACATTCGTCTCGTCATCGTCCTCGTCTATGAGGAGGAGCGGACAACTATGAGCTACTAGTGACGAGTGACGTTCTCACGATCGACCCGTACCACCTGTTGTTGCTGCGAACTCGTCTACGCCATGCCGTGATGATGGCTGGTACACGTGAACGACGATACGGCATTTTGCAACCTCTGGAAATATGTCCGGACTCGCTACATGGCAGAGGTCAATGAGTGATCAAGGCAACTTACAAGCGTATCGGGACTTACATGACTCCGTAACCACCAGTCGGTCAACAGAATTTGCCAAAGTATGAATATCCGTCCATCCCTCCAATTCGGCACCAACTTCCAATCGATCAAAGTTTTCGTGTATATACGTAGTGATGAGTCCTTGGACTACTCCGAAACGCATCATGGATCGAGACATAAGCCGTGCTTCAACTGTTATGTGGATGATATCGAATTCAGGATTATGTGCAGAAGAAGGCAGAAGTTTCGAGGAAACAACGCAGAAATTCGTTCTGATGATCGCTACTCACTGTGTACGACAGGCTTCTTGGACTCGTCTGCGCTCAAACCTTTAGAAAACTTGGTATTCCTCGTATAGATCTCGTCATCCTCATCCCTCCCCATTTCATACGTGACTTCACCCTCATCTCCGCTGGTACCGCTATGCCTCCGTGTGTGTCCGTTCGCTCGACGCATGGATTCGTGCTGAACTGGCGACTCATCGTCCCCAGACGTTTCTAGGGACATTGCAGAATGAATTGAATGGCTCTGAGAGATTGCGTGTCCGTTTGTGGGTGATGATGGTTTGCCATTTTTTGACGCAGTCGGCGGTGGTGGTCCGAAATTTGATATAAGTGTCAGGCGAGAAAAGGAAGCGGCCGCCTCGGTTTCCATCGTTATGTGGTTGATGTGAGTTGAAGGTGGTAGTCGAGTCGTTAACAGGATGACTGTACGGACAACGTTGCTACATAGGAGATCAGAATAGGTTGTCATAATGTTGAGTGAACATCCAGCTTTTGCGCACCCCAAACTGAAACACTGTCGATCGCACAAGTCGCGTCCACGCTGCTCGCCTTGCAGAACTGTCGTATCTTGTGGGAGACGAGCACACTACGAGCACCTTCGACTAGTTCGGTGCACCCTGCTTTGTTGGTCTTTGCACAAAGTGTCGCCCCCGTCAAAGGGTAGTAGCGTATCTGTTTCCATGTCCGGGGAGCTGTTCCCGAGATCGCGCAAGTTGACTCTGAACCACCCATTTCACAAACTGATTACGATCAAGGTTACTCCTCCGCGCTGCAAGGAATGCAGGGGCCTCGAATCCGGATTTCGAACCACACAACTTTATATTACATGTGTATATCCGTCATAAGCACAACCAAGTCTGACTCTAAAGACAAACGACAACTGGGAAGACCACAACACATAAGATCGCAGATATGATGGGAAAAGGGAAGATAGGCCGTGGCGGGAAATCTGTAGGCCGAGCGAGGATGTACAGGCGTCCCGAACCATCCTTGCCTACAACTTGACCTTGAAAGAACCCGCCCAAAGTCCATACAGACGGGAAAACTGCCATAGCAGAATCGCGACCGTGTATCGCTTAACAGCATCCACCACCTGACTGCTGGTTGTTGGCGCCTCCGACCTGTACGTTCTTAGCATCGATACCACGCCCTGCCAGACCACCAGATGCAGCGGCCTCGGGTTGGCTGTCAATCAATCTCGTCTTGATATCCCTGCAGCACACCGAAAAGGAAAGTCAGTCAAGACCATTGGAGCGGCGGCAACTCCCAAAAACTAACCTGGCAAGCGTGAAGAAGGCCTCCTCAACACCTTCGTTATCCTTTGCACTGGTTTCGACGAATCGCAAGCCGAGCTCATCTGCCAATTGTCGGCCTTGCTCCAGCGTCACGGCTCGCTTCTCGTCCCAGTCGCACTTGTTACCAATCAGGATCTTGTTGACGCCTTCCGAAGCATGTTGCTCGATGTTCTGGTGCCAAGTCCTGATGTCTGGTGGACAGAGGGATGTTAAGCTCGGTTCTGCATGTACAGGGGCAATTGCTACGTACTGGCGAAACTCTTCTCATCGGTGACGTCGTATACGAGCAGGATCCCCATGGCACCTCGGTAATAAGCGGTGGTAATTGTACGGAATCGTTCTTGACCTGTAACAATCCCAAGACGCCAGACATCGGTCACCGTTCCACCGCATTCGAAGGAAGCGCAACATACCGGCAGTGTCCCACTGTTACGCCAAAGACATAAAACGAAACATTAGCAGACGACAGGCATGCAATGACGCGAAACACACGATCTGAAGCTTGATTCTTTTGCCATCCAATTCTATCGTTCGGATCTTGCTATGAACAATAACGTAAAACCCCTTGTTAGACAGGAATCCGACAGCGGAACCAGCGTTCCTCTATGTTCTTACAAATCGATACCTGGGTAAACAAAAGGTGTCAGCTTCAATGTGCTCGTTATCCGAGCCGTACAGCAGAGCCTAATCAAACTCCTCCCCATCAATCAGGAGGCCTGATGTGTATCTCAGGCCCCAAATCTCCCGAGGCGGCGTGATAGGGCAACGAAACCGGTACTCACCGATGGTAGTAATGAAACTGGGCGTCCATGCATCATCGCAGAACCGCAATAGCAAACAGGACTTTCCGACACCTGAGGCGTGAATTGCGTTTGAAGTGAAGGGCGAGAAGGCCGAGAGCCATGTTGAAAGAAGGAGTTTGGATCGAGGACGAGCAACATTGGCGGATTAGCTTCTCGCCAGGATGTCTCTCCCTGAGCACGTACCAGAATCGCCAATCAGCAACAGCTTGATGAGGAAGTCGTAGTGGGGTGCAACCATGATGGATCTGTTATCGGGGTTGCGATGTTGAATGGTAGGTTTCGGTCTCGCTGGGAATTGATGAGGAAAGTTGTCAGGGAGTTGGGTCACTTGCGCGGATGGGAGTGATACTAACGTCGATGTTACGTGCTGACAATGCTAGAGATGGTCTTGATGGTATAGACAAGCCGCAATTGAGACATGTGATACGATTGACTGCAGTCGGCCAGACGTCACTGTGGATCCCTGTTCCCGCCCGCGAGGCTCTCGGTCTGGGCTGCAGCTCCTCGCGCTGCTTACTGCCCTTACTGCCACGCTGTTTCTATTGGCGCCGAAGCCGGCCGCCGAGTTTCCGCCCGTTGGCATTCGGTGGCGAATCAATACTGAACAGGAATCTGAAATTGGCCCAAACTGGTGTTATGAATGACTCCACCGTTCAATATCATGTCCCGAAGCGTTGCCCTGAGTATCCCGCCCGCGTTGATTAACTCAGTAGTGATCAAACTGCGAACAGTCAAATGTACAAATGTCCATAGATAGGGGTGGAAGACGGCACAACATCTAATGCTGAAATACAACTAATGGCTAGTATACAATGGAACTACAAGGCGAGGAAGTCCGAGAGTCCGAGATGGCATAACGCTCGTCTCTGGATACCGCATCAAAACTATCCCGGTGATGAGGGAGAGCTTCAGATAACTGAGTCTGACGAATCGGTTGTCGCAGCGTCTGACACGTCGATGGTCGCTGCGTGTGGTTGCATGTCACCACCATCTTCGAGAACCCATCCTTGCATTCTGCATTTCGGGCAGCGTACAGTCGTTTCCTGCCGTCCAGATTCCTGATACCACCAGTTGGACGAAAGGCAGCTGACCTTTAGGCAAGACGGATGAAACTCATGCTGGCATACATCTCGAGCCCCGGTGTATTCTTCTTCCATCAATCGATATTGGTTGTAGCTCTTGATTTTGATCAACTTCTCGTCCGTCGGTTTCCATTCTTGCCACTCTTGTTCGGTCATTTCGGTGTACGGGTGCTCCGGCGGTGCGTAGAGACAAACAGGATCGTCACATCGCCAATGAAGAGCCTTTTCTCGCGAAACAATCCAGTCGGTAAACGACTCCTTGACACGGGGAGCTTCCCACGGGGAATCACCACGTCTCCTTTCCAAAGGTGCTGTATCCCCGTCAAATCTCTGTCCGCCCGTGTTGAGGCTTGGCAATGGGGGGAGGTTGAAGATCGGTGGAGGTCTCTGCTGAGGTTCTGACAGCCATCTATGCAAGCGGGCACCAGGATGCGATGGTTGATTGTTTTCACCTTCGGCCGGTACTGCAGCGTTCGCTGACGCAAAATTGCTGCTATTAGGAGCCACCCCATTGACTGTAGCAGAAGGTAGATCCTGCGCTTCTGGCCTGATATCTCCACTGGGTGCCGTATCGTTGCCGTTGCTGTTACCGACACTGCTTGTGTTGTTCCTGTTGTTGATGGGATTTGCTGCGTTCATGCCCGGAAACGGCATCATGAAGTTTGGGAATGGCATACGTCCAAGAGGTCGTGGAGAACTATCATTCACGCCTTGAAATGTATCAGGCAGCATATCGTCCCGCATGTCAGGCAAGGCGATTTCGAAGATTGCGATAGTGTGGGCTCGATTATGTTCCGGATGGTCATTGTGTTGTGGCTCTGCCTCGTCCCCTCCGTGATGATGGTGATCAGAGTCTACGTGCCTGTTGTTGTTCTGCTGATTGTTACCGGAATTCTCTCCATGCAGCCTATTATCTCCGGGCCCTGAAATGGCAGACGATGCGCCACCACTCGGTAAGGTACTACCCTGGGCTGTACCATTGGCCTGAAGTGCTCCGCGTTCGCGATCAGCTCTGCTCAGCAGCGCCTGCAACATGCGAACAGCTTCCTGCATGTCACCCAGTGGTTGTGCCGGGCCTTCCTGATGCAGGGGTCGAGCTCCGCTTTGATGATCTTCATCATTATTATCGCCCGACCCACGCAACTCTTCGGGTCTGGATAACGGTGGCGGTCTGTCTATGTTGCCAGTTGTTCTGTCGGTTCGGGGAAAGGCAAAGGGACTGCGAGGCACATCTGATTGGGTGAATGTCGGGCCGGTGGATTGAGAACCGTTTCCCGTGGCATTCGCAGAAGAAGGGCCGATATCAGCTACTGCGCTTGCGACAGCTGGAGCTGCAGAACTAGCAGTAGCCTGTGCAGCGCGTGCTATGTCGCTAGCAGCTTGTCCGAGCCCCTCCGAGTTTACGGCAGGAGAAGCCGGTCGAGAGCCATAAGGTATAGCCCGAACATTGGATGTTGCCACGTTACGACTGCGGGGACGCAACGGGTTGTTTCGCCCCTGAGGCATCACCGGTCGTCGAAGGGTTACTGAATGTGGATCAATATCAAATCTACAAGTCGGGCTGCGATGAAAGCGATGGGATCAGCAGCTGGCAAATTTGTCTGCGAAGTAGAGCTTACCATGTTGTCTTTTGCGATAACCAAGGCTTCAGACAATCTTCATGGAAGACGTGATGACATGGAAAGACCTTAAGACTAGTCTTGTTCCTAGGATTTTCCCTCGTCTCGCCCGCCAGAACCATTTCAACATCGTGCATGTCGAGATCGGAAGAAATTGAATGATTCCTGGAAATGCGTTCCGCATTGTCAGTTGTGGTCTCTGTCGGGGCATCTTGGTCCATGTTGGTCGAATTTGACTCCTGCTGCTTGTGCGCTTCTATTTCATCTTCGAGACCTTCCATGCAGACCGCACACTTCCAGCCGTCGGCATCGCCTTCTCCGCCCTCCTGATCTCCTGTCCCAATGTTTCCAATATTATCCGCTCGTACGACTCTGTCCAAGCGTACCATCAGGTCCATGCCGGGATCCTTGAGTCCGCGAAGTAGCTCTTCAGCTCGTTCTGGATCAGGTGGAAGCCGGGTCTGCATGAACGAAGGGAACCCAAACGCGACGTTCATTACGCCAGGTGGCGTGACGCCAGATTGAAACCCGTTGGGAAACAGGTGGGAGAATATCTGGAACAACGGTGGAGGTGGGTTCCCACCGTTTTCAGCGTTCCCCGCATTTCCATTGGCATCCTGGGTCGATCCTGGGTTGTGATTCTCCATGCCAGCCGCATTACCACCTGGTCCTGCGCCAATCCAGTTCCCATTGGGTCCAATGATGAACGTCAGAGGAGGTGCTCGATTGTTGCCGGGAGTAGCGTTGCCCAATGGATCTGAAGGCGCTGGCTGATTCGCTGAGGCGTTGGATAGCAGTCCGACGGTTGCAGGACCATCCTGTTCACTACCGCCGTTCGTTGCCCTGCCGGAACTGGTGTTCGTCGTCAAATGCTGAGCAGCGCCCTGCGTCCCGTTTTCGCGCAAGGAGCCATCCGAGGGATTCCCCGCGTCCAGCATTTCAGGAATTGTAAACGGTCCAAGATCGAATGTAAAAGAAAACCCGGACGTCGGAAAAGGACGTTGTTGAGGCGAGGCATGCGGAATGTTGGCAGATTGCAAGCCAGTCGGACCGGAGGCTGAAGGATTATCAATACGCTGTAATGATCCTGCTGCGGATTGATGTGATGGACCGGCCGGTATACCTCCTCCGCTGTCTGTAGCGTTCATCGATGCTGAGGGAGATCCAAAGATCGGAAACATTGATCCCAAATCCGGGCGTCCTGTACCATGGCTTCCGCCAGTACTACCATTTCCAGTTGGGTTCGAGGTCGGCGACGAACGAGTGTCCTGTGCGATACCTATGGTCTGCACTGCTTGGAAGTTCGCCATAGGTCCGAAGATGCCTTCCAAAATGCCATGAATTACGCCTTCAGGAATTCCAGGATGCGTGTTCCCTGTGTTCGGTCGATGCGCCGAGGGCTGTGACACCGGAGGACGCAGCGGACCGAAGACGACAGGCTGTGATGTAATTGCTGGCTGGGCAGCTGATTCCGCATTTGCCACTATGGGGGAAGAGCTCGGAACGGCTGACTGTAATGAGGATGACGGAGCCATTGCTGCGGTCCCATTAACACCGTTGGGGATGGATGCGGTATTGTTCAGTAGTGCATCTCCCGGCGCAATATTATCTGAGTTCTGCTGTCCCATGATGTCTGTCGAGTTGAACGGAATTAAGGGTTGAGCGGAAAGAGGCGAATGCTGTTGCAGAGATAGTGGAGGTGCCGAGCTTAATTGTGCAGTCGTTGAATCTGATGCAGCAGACAAAGCTTCATCGCCTCCTGCGGTGATGGAAAGCATCAAAGGAGACAGTCAGCGGCGATTACCAATATCAAAGGGCTCTCCCAAGAGATGAACACAGCTCACCTCGCTGTGTCGATGAATCTGGTCCAGCCATGATACTAGAATGTTCTCTTCGGCAGAGCGAGTATGGCGATTTGTTGAGGCAAGGGGAATGTGGGTGTGCTGATGTCTATACGATGATGCGATGTAAATGAAGACTCGGGATGAGCATCGCAATGTTGACGAGGATATGCAGCTCAAAGGTAGCTAAGGTAGATAGATCATTGATGATTGCCTATCCCAATTGACTCGAATACGTCGCACCGGATCTTCGGCGAGGTGATCGACTCTGGTGCGTCCAGACCAATGACGCACAGTCTCACGCAAGTAGTGATACGGGCTGACATATCAACTGTGGACGACTGTTTTTGGTCCTCTGAGCTTAGCAAGAACAGGGATGATCCCATTCACATGTGCACATGTCCAGCTGCTATCAGCCCCATGAGTTGTGGCGGAACTGTTGCAGTTGTTCAGAAAACGAGCTCCTTTGTATCAGTGCCGCGCCGGACTGGCCGCGCTTCATTCGCCACCAGAATGCATGGTGACGCGGATCGCCTCCGCTTTATCATCCTATGCATTGACTGTTGCCTTTCTGCGTTGTCGCTCTACAAAGGTCCACCAGTTCATGGTGCATTTGCATCAAGGGGTCATACATCGATGAAGACACAGCACAAGTCCGTAAGTAATTAGCTCGTTGCGCATTCTCGGTCCATTGATCAGTGCTTGGAAAGGCGGATTTCATGATTAAGATCAACGCAAATCGAAACAGTATATCTACATCACCTCGTGGTACAACCGACAGTACTCCCAATAATATAGTGCGCGGCTTAGCCATTATAAGCGCCACGCTCCGCGTATCAGGTCTACGTTTTCCTTTCAGGAACAGTGTGTATCTAGCGAAGACGGAAGTTAGTAACAACACAGCGCTGTGATCCAACGATATATACCTGACGCCTCATCCGACTAGCCCAACTCAACTCGACGGGTCTACCAGCGATCCCAGTTGCAAGAGACCCGGACCCACTTCCCCCGTTGCCTCCGGCGCTCATCTTCATTGCGCGCTGTCCAAGATCCGTCCACGCCTTCAGCATCAAGAGTTTTTCTGTCCGGTATCGCATGTCGGTTTCGGCAAGAGTGTCCTGCAAACGGAAGATGCAGATTGTTAGTAAATGAATCCCGACTGCCTCTTGTGAATCATGGACTCGCGTGGGGTGAAGTCATGTGCCGAGCTTGAAATGGGCTTACCTTTAGCCTCGAAATTTCATGTTCAAGAGCTATCACATTGCCGCGACTGCGATCCTCGCCTCCCGTCTCTGTTACGCCGACTTCAGCTGATGGCGCTGAGGAACCTGTGTTTTCGCCATCTGCGGTCGATCCAGTAGAAGCTCTAGCAAGCAGTGTTTCCAGCTCTGTAATCCGTTTCCGCAAGCTGCAAAACAGACGGAATCCCATCAGAAAGCACGCTTCTTTGCTCAACCAAAGGAATTATTGTGCGAACCTGGCTTGATTTCCCAAACTTTCCGGCGAGCTCATCTTTGACGAACCAAGCTTTTGGTCGCGTTCTGGCGAGAGCAGTGATTCAGAGACAAGCGGTTCCGCCCGTTTCTTTGATTTGACAGGGGACGCGTTGTCGTCGTCACTCAAGAATGAACTAGTCGGGTCATCGAAAGCTCTCTGTGCCAGCTCGGAAGACATTTCCTTGAGCTGTGAGACTTCGACCTCCTTGGTATGTAGAGCGACTTCAAGTTGCTGTACTCGGCTTGATAGTTCCGATATTTGGGTATCCGACTCCTTTGAGACACGAGCCATGGCAAGCTGTCAGTAGCCGAGTTTGCGGTGTAAAAATGACGCCAGACGTACAGGTATGCCAGATGGGGCGACGGATACCGAGTGAGCATTGCGCGAGCGAATCAACTCTGTATACTTGCTTTCCCACTCGGGATTTTCATCGTTCAACGTCTTGACTTGAACCTCCAATGCCTATTTCCGCATCATAGACCTCCAAGCTTAGCAGACATCCACCTTGGCTCACACTTGAGATGGCAGGTCCACCTACCAGCAACTCTGACCGCACCTCGGAAGCCGCATCGAGCTTTTTCTTCAACTTGTCAACCACGTTTTCGCTCTTTCTCAGTTTCTCGGTCGCGTGACGATGTCTGCATGGTGAGGGGGCCTCCTCAATGAGCTGCGTAGAAACAAGGTTTGACTCGCTCCTACATACATTTCCACTTCATCACGTAGTCGCTCAATTTCTTCTACAGAAGCTTCAAGCTCGGCGATCTGGAAAGAAAGTAAGATCGCTGATAAAAAGCAATGAATCGGCTTACTCTGTGGGTGTTACCCTGTAGGCTTTGACGGGACTCTTCGAGCTGGATTTCCAGCTGCCTGAGTTCATCTGCTTTATCGTTTCTGAAAGGGAATTCTTCGTTCTAGCCTTCCCGTCGTAGCGTATATGCCATAGATTCCACTCACAATTCTGCCTGAAGTCTCTCTATTTCAAATGCTTTTATCCTCTCATTTGCTGTCACCCGCTGAATCGAAGGAGTACTGGGCAGAGGGCCGTTATCTCTCGGTTGCAACGCCTGCTCCGGTTTCTCCTCTGGATCTGATTCTGAATCCCCTATAGTAAAATCGGACTGGTCGACTGATGGCCCTGTTGGTCTCGGCCGGCCTTTGGGAAGCTACATGGACGAAGTGATTGTTTGGTTCAATTCGCCGTTTTATACTCGTGCTGCTGGTTCTCGTACGCACTCACAGGTCGATCTGGTAAAGCTGATTGTGTTTCGGCCGATGTGGACCGTCGTAGCTCCTGAAGCTCACGCTGGCTTTGGTCCAGTTTTCTTTGTGCTTCTAATGCATGCTTCTGTATTCTATATGCCAAATCCGCTCTAATGAGTTGAGCGTAACGACGATGAGCTTCAATGTCTAAATACGATCTTTTCAGCTTACTGGACGAGATTGACGTCGCCCCTTTCATTCTCAAAGGACTCCTCAGGTGTCTTCGCCGACAGACTGGTTAATGCCTATGTTTTGGTATCCATACAGGGCGATGAATTACATATAGGAGTGAGGCAGAAGTAGACTCACCCTTTCAATCACCGCCTTCAGGCATTCCTGATACCGCTGATCGAGACCTTGTATCACTCGCACGTAACGGAAATTTGTCTCACTCCAAACCGCCTGTCCCAAGAGGATAATGGTGAAGAGTTTGATAAACTCGGAGGCCGCCGGTTCTGGGGAAACCAGTGCGTCCAGCTCCAGGCACGAGAGCTGGTAAGCTGATTCGTAAGTTGACAGAAGTCTATGATAGACAATCTTGAGAACTTGTAAGCTATCGTATTGACGACTCAAATCGCTGTGTGCAGGACAGAATATCAGCCGCAAGACAGCGTATCCACGTTCATTCGCGATACTCACTCCATCCCCGCCATGGTGAGCAGAACATCCTTGTCCAAGGCATCTTCGATATACTTTATGCTCCTGTCAGGGCTTCCATCCTCCCTCAAAACCGCTTCCGAGTAGACCAGGAGCGCTGAAACAGCGAGGTCGTCGTCGTCCATTTGCAAAATGCAAGTTGCTTCGTCTGCCTTGACGTTTGGAGTCTGATCTTTGGGGATTTCAATGCTCATCCGGGTATCCTATGCCAGCATGTCTGAGTGTGAGAACTGCTGTGTGTGACGACGATAGCTGCAAGACACTCTGAGGAAAGCGAGCAGATGCGTTGCGAATCCCCTGAAGTCTGAAGTCTGAACATGATGTAACCCTCGGCGTTTCAGATTGCTTATTTTGTGCGTCCATAAAACACGTCAACCGCTTCTCGCCCCGATCGTGGCTACGGGTCTAGATGCCAGAGGATAGTTGGTAACCGCCGGCTATTCAACTCGAGCGGTTCTACTTCCGAACAAAGATCGGAGACGACTTCACTCTGGTATTCACCAGATATAACCAAGGATCGTCAGGACCGACTCGCTTGCAGATTAGATATCCCCTGCGTCATCCTTCGTCAATATGCGGCCCTCCACACCTTCCCTCGTCAATATTCTCGTACCTGTCAAGCGGGCCATCGATTATGCAGTCAAGATTAGGATCGCGAAGGACGGAAAGGGCGTGGATACCACGGTGAAGCATTCCATGGTATGTAAACAGCTTGCTTCATTTCCCGAGGAGTCGTCGACTGATGGTAGTAGGTTACGGCGTGCAGAACCCTTTCGATGAAATTGGTCAGTCTAGTTTATGTACATCCGTGAGCGCATGCGTCCAACCCCGTTTGCACCAATCCCTCCAGCCGTCGAAGAAGCTATCAGGCTTCGGGAAAAGTCCAAAGACCTCGTCTCCACCATTACAGCCATCACCATCGGCCCCGCTAAATCAGTCGAAACGCTGAGAACCGCGTTGGCTATGGGCGCGGACGCCGGTATTCACATTGTTTGCCCGGAACAACCCGTCGGTCTTGCCAATCCTGAACCGATCAACGTCGCTCGGGCCATCAAGGCAGTCATTGAACGTTCAGCTGGCGACAAGTCAAAGGCCATTGATTTGGTGATCATGGGTAAACAGGCCATCGATGACGATTCCGGTAGCACGGGTGGTATGGTGGCTGGTTTGCTCGGATGGGGACAGGGTCAGTTTGCGAGCAAGTTGCAGGTGGAAAAGGAGGGCAAAGTTACCGTCACGAGGGAGATTGATGGCGGTTTGGAGATTGTCGAGGGCAAGCTGCCGATGGTCGTGACAACGGACTTGAGGTAAGTCGCCCGTACATTCTCCCATGTAGCGAACTAATTCGACGTAAACTGCCTTGTCACATAGGCTAAACGGTGGGGCATAAGTCGTTGTCAAGAGAAGAGACTTTTACTGATGCCACCCTTTCCCGTCTGTCACAGAGCCCCGTTATGCATCACTGGTGAGCTCGTCAAGGCAAGAATCCAGCAATAAAATCGCTTACTGAGATGCAAATCGGTATAGCCTAACATCATGAAAGCAAAGAAGAAGAAGATCGAAAGCATCAAGCCCGAGGATCTCGGCGTCGACTTTGTAAGTTCCCAGTCGGAGAACAGTACTTTTAGCTATCTTGTTCAACGAAAAGTCCTTCTCTGCTCCTATAGACCCCCCGAATGGAAGTCCTCAGCGTATCGGAACCACCGAAGCGAGTTGGTGGCGGCAAGGTATGTCTGCGATTCTGCCCATCACAACCACCAACGATTATTAAATTTCTCTTTACGTAACAGGTGGAAAGCGTTGATGAGCTGGTCGCCAAACTCAAGGAAGCTGGCGTTCTGTAATAGGTGATGGCAGGATTGTATGAATAAAAGAATCTATAAGTGGCGAACGTTGATGCCGTAATGAGGCAAATCGCATCAATGTATGCTGTTTCCCGAAGACGTCCGTCGTCTCGGTAGGGCTGCATTAGAACCCCTTCTTTATTGACCTATTTCCGGTTCTGGCTTGCTACCGCGATATGCCGGTTCGCGTTCTTACTGAAAGATTAGGGTGAAAAGTTGGCACAGCGCAATTGAGCGTCAAATTACTCAAGACTAGATTATGAGTACTTCGTCTAAACCATACATATACATATGAACATTCGCATGGGAATGATGCAGGAACAAGACCAGAAGCCGTCGTAGCTGCCTGTGAATTTTGATGTTGCTCTTCTGACATGTCGAAACACAGTTTGCCGAATTTCATCGTAGAAGGCCAGATAGGCGAAAGACGAGGGGCTGATGTGTTGTCAGCGGATTGTAACCGTTGTTGTCATTGGGTACTCTGTTGTGGTGATGGAGCGAGTAAAAGATATTACCCTAGAGGATGAATAACGTCTTGCATGAAGGCGTTCATCGATTGGAACGCGTCGTGATGATTGATCCTGCTGTGGCGCGAATGGGCGCACCGACGTAGTCCTCGTCTACAGCTCTTCTCGTTCGTTTAGCTGTATATTCAAGTCAACGCTGATCAACACATCATTGCAATGAAACATGCTTATAATCTGGACTTACCTTTGCTGGGGGTCCCGTTCACTATCAGTTCCTCCGCTGGTCGCGCATTCCGCTTCTTCTTGGGGACTCTCTCGAGCCACCTATAACTCTCCCCGATAGTCGTTATGTCGAGTCTTATCCCTCTCTCGTTCATACTCCTCATATGTTGTCGATACTGGCCGTATAGATGCGCGATGCCGCTGGTAGCATAGTAGTCGCTCAAGGCGTAACTGATTAGCCCCATGACGCAGAATTCTAGCGGATGCAATGATCTCATCAGATTGGATCGCACACCCCGCAAAGCCATGCATGACCTACCTAGAGGCGATATCCTCCTGGAAACGACGGAGATGGCCACTTCTTGATAATCCCTTGCGATGTCCACCATGCAATCCAAGGCGGCTTCAGTCTTCTGTTTCAAGCTATTATCTACTGTTTCCGACCGACGCAGCCAACTCTGCAGACTCGCAGCGCCAAAGGTGTTTCGCTTTTCGGGGTAGATTTCTATGAGAGACATAATGATCGCCAGATTCTGAAAATCTTTCCCACGAGCTCGCTCCCAGTTTTGGAGGTAACTCCAGAGGCCGCCGTCTGGGGGATAGATGAAGCGTTGTAGGAGGGTTGTGATGTATTTGACGTATGGGGTGTTGAGGGCTTGGAGTTTTTCTGCTGGTGTCAAGGCCATTCCCATTTGCACCCGTTCTGTCGTTGCGATTCGTTGAGCACTCGCTCATTTCAATCACGCTTGAAGCTGTACTCACGGAAGATATCTCTTTCTGCCATCTCCGGCAAGTGATCAAACTCGGCTGGAATCGGATTTTAGCCCAGACGAAAGCAAGAACCTGAGCCACCGAGGCTCACCACACACGATAGTCTTGGTATCAAAAATCCTTTTCTCTCTATATGGCAGTTGCAAACCCTTGTGCTTTTCCTCGTTAAACTCATACCAGTACTTCTTTCCTTTGCCGGGACCTTTCCTACAAATGAGCGCCGATGATGAGCGTATGGCCATGGTATGAGTAGCGAACAAGATATCAGCTCACTGTGGCTTCCCTAAAACACGGCAGGCATTCGACCCAGAGTTGAACAACTGCAATTTTCTTCAGCATTCAAGCAGGCTTACAAGATATCTATTGCAATCAAGAGGCATAAGCGGCTGTCTGGCACAATAATTCAATGGATGCTTACCAGTCCGCTCATGAACAACGCTACTGCCGTCAACCTCTGCTTGCCATCGACTGCAACAACAGTAAAGAGGTCAAGTCTAGGTCGGCGAATCACTCGATTAATGACCGACCACATACTGCATGTTCGCTTTTCCGTTCCATCATCTTCCAGGCGTAATGCAAACAAGATTGGCGGAATGTAATAGTTGTGAAATAATGAATCGATAAGAGCCTCCTGTCGAGATTCCGTCCAAACTACATCTCGTTGATATTCCGGTTCCAGATCGATTTCGCCGAAATGCATGAGCTCTACGAATACCGCAAATGGAATGTCAGCTCTACTTCGAGAGTGAATGCAAGTGTCGCTCGACCACAAACCATTCAGATGTTTCACGGAATACTGATCACAGGAAAGGGGCATATGTCAGGACATGCATTTATATTCAAAACGAATGCGATAGGGGTCAAGCAAGGATACTCACAGACTTTGTATTCGGCGCTTTCAAAGCTCCCACGATCAACCCCTGAGGCGACTCGAAAGCTGGCCCTGCCTCCTCCTCGGTCAGCTTTTCGTCGTCGTCTATCTCCTCCTGTAGCAGCTCATCATCCTCGCGCAACGCCGCATTCATTTTGCCGATCCAGCACCGTCAACGAGAAGAGCGGTCCGGTTGCGGATAGGTTAGATGGATTGAATGCCGGGGGTCACTGAGGATCGTGCCGTCGGTAGAGATGAAGGCAAGCAAATGCATGCGAATGCAGGTCTCTAGTCGATCAGTTCAACGAAGCACCATCTTTGTGAAACATCGCTTGTAGCACGCGACTTATTTATTATTGATGGGACATCAGTCCCGGAGTCAATCGAGCAAACATTTGATCATATAATATAACAATAAATGCACAACCTGGAGAAATACAGGATTTGAATAGTTGATACGCCTTGAGCCGTTGTTGGCATGTCCATTGCATTGCGACTGCTGGTCTGGCAAAGTGACCTGTTCACTGCACCAGTCAAGCCTTCAGCTCGTGGCACCAAATTAAAGTCCATAGGTGATAGCTCCGTGACTCCTTGGTTATTCCTCTCGTTAGTCAGACCGCAGGCAAACACGCATCAAGCGTTACCCAAGGGTAAACAAGCATGCTGTATACATCTTGAACCCGAGGCCTTGATCATGCTCATCAGGGCACCACAGCTATCAACATTTCAGACATTTCAGACGAATATCTGGTCCTGAGTCCAAGCGTGAGAAGTCTCATTACCTAATTTCAGGCTAGGCTTTCCGTCGCGGCAGCTCAGCCAGGCGATCGTGTCGCTCGACTTGTCGGCATTCCTCACAATTGTGTTGTTCACCGTTCGTACCTTGTCCTTCCAATCGCGTTTGTTCGGGTATCGTTCGTCTCGTTGGAACTGGAACGATCACGTAGCCGACTGCAGGTAGTGAACCGCTTCGAAACGCGCAATTTCAAACGAGCGGAACTCCTTCAGTTGATCACCTCATCAAGCGTTCCTGCAACCTGGAAAATGTCAAGGTCACCTTCACCAGTTTCTGTGGACGGAAAGGGCGGGGAAAGTAGGTATGATGAACCCAATGGAAAACGCAAGAGGTACGTCATTCTGCGATAGACCGATGGAAGCCGTTGGAGATCCTTATTCACCCAACTCTTCTGCCTAGATCTCCTTCACCTAGACCACGAGATGATCGTTCGCTGTCGCCTCCTACACGGCGCCGACGCTCAAATTCTCCTCCTCCTACCCAAGCACCTGCCAGTGTGATTGCCCCCTCACGATTGGACCCAGAAATCCCGCTTCCGCGAGTTCAAGACATCGATCCCGTACGTCGACGCGAACGAGAACGACAACTCGCCGCACAACAGCTCTCGAATGATAACGGAACCACCGAGTCGAGGGCGGTAGTTCGGACTGAGGAGGCGAAACAGTTTGATGCAAAGGCAGAATTTGCAAAGATGTTGGGTACCAGGTCAGGTGGTGCCTATATTCCACCTTCAAGATTGAGGGCAATGCAGGCCGAAGCCGCAAAGGACAAGTCTTCGCCAGAATACCAGAGGCTGAGCTGGGACGCCCTGAGAAAAAGTATCAATGGTTTGATCAACAAGGTGTGTACAAAACGGTCTCACATCTGGCTTCTTCATTGACCTCTGTTCTGCTCTCACAGGTCAATACAGCAAACATCAAGCACGTCGTGCCTGAACTATTTAGCGAAAACCTAATCAGAGGTAGAGGGCTCTACGCCCGATCTATCATGAAGGCTCAAGCATCATCGCTGCCATTCACTCCAATCTTTGCCGCCTTGACTGCGATCGTCAATACAAAGTTACCCATGGTAGGGGAACTAGTCCTCGTCAGGCTGATCAGTCAGTTCAGGCGAGCATTCAAGAGAGATGACAAGGTTAGTCCCTTGCGATCAGGTCAAATATCCATGAGACGGGAAGCTGACAGTTGTGATTACTCAGATCGTCTGCCACGCTACATCGACGTTCATCGCTCATCTGGTCAACCAATCCGTCGCCCACGAAATCGTCGCCCTCCAGATTCTTGTCCTTCTCCTGGAAAAGCCCACGGACGACAGTGTCGAGATCGCTGTCGGTTTCATGAGAGAAGTCGGAGCTTTCTTGGCCGAAAACTCGCCGAAAGCAAACAACGGCGTATTCGAGCGATTCCGAGCGGTTTTGCACGAAGGCGCAATTGATAAACGAACACAGTATATGATTGAAGTATTGTTCCAGGTTAGAAGGGAGAAGTTCAAGGACAACCCAATCATCCCCGAAGGCTTGGATCTCGTGGAAGAAGATGAGCAGATTACGCATCGAATCGCGTTGGATGATGAGCTACAGGTGCAAGAGGGACTGAGTGAGGATCGCTGTCACCTGTCAAGACGAAATGCGATCGCTGACTTTGTCTCTGTATTTCTTCTAGACCTCTTCAAAGTGGATCCGAAATACGAAGAAAACGAGCGAAAATACGCAGAGATCAAAGCGGAAATCCTGGGGGATGAAGATTCGGACGACGAGTCAGGTAGTGACGTCGAGTCAGACGATGAAGAGGAGGGTGAGTCCAACTTTCCTTCTGCTATGCTTGCGGTCTATTGAAACTTCCCTGTTTTGGCCATCAGCTGCACCGGATAAAGAGGGAATTCAGGACATGACAGAGACGGATCTAATCAACATGCGTCGTACGATCTACCTTACGATCATGAATTCGCTCAATTTCGAAGAAGCGGTCCATAAACTCCTGAATGTGCAAATACCGCAGGGGAATGAGGTGAGTCTCCGGTCATTGGTTGCGCTAGACGGCAGCTCAAACAATATCATCTTCATAGATCGAGCTGTGCAATATGATCATCGAGTGTTGCTCGCAAGAACGTTCTTACTCTCAATTCTACGGGCTAATCGGAGAACGATTCTGCAAGATCGGTCGAGTATGGTGCGACAACTTCCAGGAAGCGTTCGCCAAATACTACGATACTATCCACCGATACGAAACCAACAAGCTGCGAAATATCGGTCGTTTCTTCGGACACTTGCTCGCATCTGATGCTATATCATGGGCCGTGCTTCACATCGTCCACATGAACGAGGAGGAAACGACATCTTCCAGCCGTATCTTCATTAAGATTTTGATGCAGGAAATTATGGAGGAGATGGGCATTAAACAGATGGCGCAGAGGTTAAAGGATCCGGACCTGCAACCCGCATTGGCCGGTATCTTCCCCAAGGACAATCCCAAAAACACCAGATTCTCGATCAACTATTTCACGTCGATCGGACTCGGTGTCATCACGGAAGATATGCGAACTTGGTTACAAGTAAGTGTTACATGGCCAACATCTTGCCTTGATAGACAGAGAGCTATAAACTTACCGCTTTGCATGGTCTAGAACGCTCCAAAGCTCCTTATGGCTCAACGTCAAGCAGCCCTTGCAGCTGGCTCTTCGGATAGTGACTCTTCGGACAGTGACTCGTCCTCGGATTCCGACAGCTCCAGCGACTCTAGCTCAGACAGCGATTCTTCTTCGGGTTCCAGCTCCTCATCCGGCTCAAGGCACAGGCGACGACGATCACCTAGCCCTGATCGACGGGGAGGTTCCCGAAACAAACGATATTCGCCCTCTCGATCTCCCCCGCCGAGAAGGCGTAGGTACTCGTCCGCTTCCAGATCTCCCCCACGAAGAAGATATTCCAGTGTATCAAGATCGCCTCCTCGTAAAAGAGACGTATCTCGTACGCCACCACGAGGCTACCGCGGGCGTGATTAGCGGGAAAACTTGAATTTGTTGTAATATGAATAGTCTGTGCATCCCAGGATAAAAGTACATATGAAACCGAAAATCATGTCGCGTCGTTAACAAGCCATTATTACAGATGGGTAAAGAAAGTCGGACTGGCAGAACAGCAGACGCAAGCCTAAGTACATTGCAAGGGAATTGTCCATCTACTTCAGCACAGGATATTCTTGATGGGCGCGCGCTGTGAATGCGAGCAGCAGCATGCAGCTGAATCTACGAGCCATATCCACCGGTGTTGCCACCCTGGGCTTGATACCGACCGCCGGCTCCGGACATGTTGCTTGTCGCATAGGTATTACTTCTTGGCAAGGAGCCGATATTGCCGTAGTAGTTGTTACCTGACACTCCGCCGACTAGCGAACCGCCACCACCGTGATAGGCCGATTGATCCTCGTCAACGTAATCAGGGTTGGGCTAAAGAAGGGTTTGTGGATGACAGTTAGGCCTTTGGCAAAGAGGTGTCTTCTAATAGTCGCAGAAACTTACAGGCAACAATGGATCTTTGACTTCCCAAACAGATGCCTTGGAACCGACGGAGAATTCCAAATCTTCGCGCGTGATAGCTGATTAAGGGTTTTCATGAGTACAATTCCGTTTCCGATAATCAAAGATGACTCACAGTCCCAGTACTTGTAGACCATCATGACGCTGAACAACATGCATAATTGGAAGAAGAAAACTCCGTCGAGGTAGTGCGACACGGAGTTGCAGATGGTGTTGGAGAATGCAAGTAACAACACGACACCGATGACGTAGAATGCGAGGCCGAATAACTATATGATGTTCCCGAAGGTCAGTCCGGCAGCTCGAATGTTATCATCATAAACGAAAGCAGACTTACAATGTGTCCGATAGCCCATCGATCGTCCAGAGTCCGAACCACCAGGATCAACTGGCTCACAGTGTAGATCACCACACACACCGCCGGATAGATCAGATATGTGATCCACAGACCGATCGGGTTGTCGTATTTCAATCCGACGTTCTTATATGTACCGATGGTGACTAGGAAGCAGACCACGCCGACCACTAGAGTTGATATCCGGATGAACTGGGGGTTTGAGGTATTGTTTCAATCAGTAGGGGCGGGTCACTCGATAACCGTGCGAACGTACCCATAGACTCATAGGAGTTCCGTCTTCCGCCCATTGGAACCCGACGAAACCGTTTACCAGAAGGCACCAATATAGTGCGCCGACCATACCGGCGTAAATAGCAGAAAACCACTGTCAAAAGCGGTGCACCAACGTCGTCAGACAGAGTAAAATAGGATAGTAGTGCCAAAACTTACCGGATAGACAGAATTTGCTGTTGGGATAATTGCGCTGTCAAGGAAGATCGCCAACAACGAGATCAAGAAATAAAGGTAAAAGAACAAGAGGATCTCTTTTCGGCCTGTCAAACGAGAACGTTGAGCATTGATCAATCGAGCCTGTCGTTCGCACATCACTTACCAACAGCGGTGTACTTTGACCTGACGTGGTAGATCATGATAATTGTCATGCCCAGTGCGCCGATGTGGATGAAACATGTTCCTGGTTGAGAAATGGAATTAGCCTCCACGTTCTCTCTGAGTGTTATTCGCGTATTCCTCCGGTCCAGCACAGCAGTGACAGCCATCCGACTCTCTTGTACATTCTCCTTATGTTCGCGTGGTGACTTGCTGTGCGAACAACCTTAAGAGTTTACCTCCTGACGGTACTGTTCCTACTTGGAATCTCTCGTTTCCGTGTCCGAACGCCAGAGCACTCTTTACTTGCTGCAGCCCTATGTCTCTATTCCCCAATATACCAGATTCCGCATCCCCGCAGGATCAAGACACTCACCTGGCTGGAAGATCAACTGAGATCCCAATTGCACATTCCTGCTATAGCAATCTGGTTCTACTCCATGTGGTGTATGCAACATCGGGCACACCAACATAGCCGCATGCTCACAAACGGCCTCGAACGAGCCGAACTTGATGGGTGCTGATGGACTGTTCGACATCCTGGTAGATATTCAGGCGATGATTTGGGCGTCAACGATGCTTGGCTGAAAGGCGATAAAGGGACGCTGTTTCCCTAATAGCCTGAAAGCTGAAAGAGGCTGATCTCGTTCTTCAATCGATAATACGCCAATCTAGGATGGCCCTGTGTCGATGTCGTGCTGCTGAGCAGAATGTGAGTCCTCGTCGGAAGTCGGCCTATACCCGTATCAACGATTGTAGCGAGAGGAATGGCTCGTGGGCTGACGTGAAAAGCGGTGGGGAAGTCGAATAAGACCGCGGCGAAGGCCTTCCTTTTTCCTCTAGGTAGCGCCTATAGAGACCGTCTGCGTAGTACTGGTTGTGAGACGGACGATGGGGTCCTACAGATGTATGCAAAGGCAGAAGGATTGCGTCTTTCGTCTGACGGATGGCATATCAACCAACGTCTGATGTTTTGGATTCACGTCGCTTCGCTTGAAGCGGTGCCTTTTCTTTGATTGAGGCAGTTTGTGGCGCGTAAGGCGCGCGTCATCTTGACCGACTCTGGACAAACTCCTCTGGGCCTGATTTGGGCCTGATTCAACCAAACCCAGATTGGGAGCTTTCAACCCAACCAGCTAACCAGCTCTTCAACCTCATCAGCTCCTTGCGACGGACGACAAGGAAAGTGGATTATGCCTTCATACTTATCACTCGCCTCCTCCGTTCGGATGTGGCTGCGCTCAGCTCTGTTGCACGAAATGTGATAGCATGGATTGGATGATCATACGACGATACAACACTATGATTTCGTGAGGAGGATCGAAGAGATGAGGTACGCATTGGTCTACAAAGTGTCGCTTGAGCAGGAGGCCCCATGGCGCATTTTCCATTTTACAGATTCTCCTCTCGGTCACTCTTCAATCTTCATCCCCAGAGTCTTCTCCATCTTCGGCATCTCGATCATCTTCTGCTTCTTCACTCTCCATGATTCGCTTCCTTCCTACGCGAGCGCCCCCTCGACCTCGCCCTCGCCCTCGACCGCGGCCACGTCTGGATGGTGCGGGACTTGCCGTGTTACTGTCCGGGTTTCTGTTGAGAGTCACCTTGAGTCGAGGTCGACTTCCGCTAGCTCCGCTGTAGGACACATCATCAGCGCCACCAGTCGTGCTGGAACCGGCAGGCGTCATGGCTACGTCTTCGTCGTCGCCGTTCACCCCATTGATGACTGCGGCCCTTTGTGCTTCCAATTCCGACATGCGCTGAGCGTACACTTGTTCAAACACACCGCGTAGCTCGACAGCCCATTGGTGGACCTCACTCGTGTTTTCGTTAAAGGTGATCGCATTTTCCCAGATCAGAGCCATGTCGTTCCTGAATTCTTCCATTGACTGATATTTGGAAATCGAGTTTCTGACTTTGCTGATCCACATTGGCTTCTTGATGACGTCGTAATATAAAGGAGTCTATATTCGTGGAAATCGACATTTATTAATTTGTCTAACACCTGGCGGCCGGGAAGTCGTGACTTACCTCGAGCGGAACCTTATTACGGAAGGGGAATACTATGTCCTGGCCAAGCGCGTTCTTGTGGTTGTTGACTTTGTTCAATACAGCTCGCATCGTAGTATACTCTAGCTGCATGTTGCCGTCGCCGGCTAGACGCGCACGTTTCTGTATGTCAAAGAAACAAGGGTGTCATTGTTGGAGAAAGTGCGACACAAAAGGGGAATCGATGCCTACGGTTGGTTTGACGTCGTCATCCGCATTAGAGGCGGTCATGGAAGTCTCCTTCCTCTTGCGCCCTCGCCCACTGGCTCCGCTCGCGCCTCCATTCTCCTCGTCTTCGTCCAGCTTGAACTTGGCAGGTGAAGCTGGTCGGGAATTGACCTGAGATGCTGCACCACTTGCGAGCTTGGCCTTGAGCTTTCGGTTTCGACGAGATGGCAGAGGATCTTCGTCATCGTCCATCGGCTCCAGCAGGAGCTCATCAAGCTCATTTTGCTCCTCCTGATAATTGATAGCGTTTCGCGATCTCTGACCCCTGCCCAAATCTTCTTCAATGACGTCGAGAGCTAGCTCGCTAGCCGGGGGATACACTCGGGTGTAGGCTTCTGGTAATTCCTCTTCTGTGATCAATCGAGGTAGCTGGCCGATCTCTCGTTGCCTCCTCTCTGCATCCATTCTGGCGAAGATTACCATTTCCTCCTCGGATCGAGCGAGAATTTCGTTCAGGGTGTCCTCGTCCGGTTCGGCATCTTCCTCTGTGTCTTCATTTTCCCGATCCAATAATGTACGCAAAAAGCTGTCACGTTCTTCAGCGGAACTGTGGCCGTCGAATTTACCGGCTTGAATGATTTGTCCGTCAAGTTGCAACTTTCGCTTGGCGATCTCCACAATACCTTCCTCGACCGTGCTCGATGATACCAAACGCAAAACTCGGACTTCCTTCTTCTGCCCGATTCGATGCGCTCGGTCTTGCGCTTGCTGATCAGCGTGAGGATTGTAATCGGAGTCGTACAAGATTACAGTATCGGCGGACTGCAAATTGAGACCCAGACCACCCGCACGTGTTGACAACAAGAATATTTGGTAGCCGTATGACGGATCGTTGAACGTCGACAATAGGTCCTGTCGGACATCGGCGCTGGTGCTACCGTCCAATCGACAGTTTTTCCAGCCCTTGAGATTCATCCATTCTTGAGCGAGCGTCATGACGGTCGTCCACTGGAAGAATATCAAGACCTTGTGACCAGTGGCGAACAGCTTCGGCAGGATCCTATCCAGCAATTCGAATTTTCCGGCCGTCCTGGAGAGCGATGCAGTGACCAATTCATCTTCAGTTTGGTAGTATTGTCTGGTAGTCAATCGCAGGTGGTTCATGATGTCGTTATCGGTCGTGTCAAAGACAAATGGATGTTGACAGATTTTTCGAAGTTGAATGACCATGTTCTGTAACGCCGCGGCGCCTCTGGAATTGGCATGGCTGGAGGAAGGCAAATAGCAAGTCAGTGTCCATATCAAAAATTGATTTTGAAGTTGGGAAAACGTACGCAGCACCCTCGTCGAAAATCAACTTGCCGTGAGTCTTCATGTGCTGGTAGAGCTTGTGTTGTAGCCCACTCATTTTCACTTTGATGATCTTTTCAGTCTTGTCAGGCAAGTCTGCCTCAACCTCCTTTTTCAAACGACGTAACAAGAAGGGCCGCAAGACCTTGTGCAAGCCTTTGACGACCAGCAATTTTTCTTCTTCATTCATGTCCACTTTTTCGCCGCCAGTTCCGGCGAAAGGCGCGTTAAACCATTCATCGAAGGATTTCGGCGAATTGAAAACCTTCGGCAACACAAAGTTGAGAAGAGCCCATAGTTCGGGGATGCTGTTCTGTTTATCCCGAAACCAAGACATCAGCACATGTCATACATGACAAGGTTCCGCAAGACAGCTTACCTGAAGAGGTGTACCCGTTAAAATGATTCGGTACTTTGTCGAGTACTTTTCATTCAGCGTCAGCGCCAATTTACTCTTCGCATTCTTCATGCGATGACCTTCGTCGATGATCATGTGGTGCCACTTAATCTTGCTGAGGGTCGCGGCTTCTTTGATGACGTATTCATAGGTGGTCAAAAGCACCTGAAAGTCGACACGCTTGACTCGATCAGCAAGCAGCTTTCGGCTCTGCTTGTCTCCCTTCAGGACTAGCGTTCGAACAGTGGGCGCCCATTTAGCGAATTCGGATGTCCAGTTGGTCAACGTCGAAAGTGGCACCAAAACAAGGTAGGGGCCGTTTTCCTGCTTCTTCTCTATCAGATAGGTGATAAGAGACAGCGTTTGAATAGTTTTGCCCAAACCCTAACGGAAAGAAGACGAGCTAAGTCACATGATTGAGCTGATACTATTGCGGCAAAGGCTTACCATTTCATCGGCCAAGATACCGTTAAGCTTATTGTTGTAGAGACTGACCATCCACTCCAACCCTGATATCTGATACGATTTGAGCGTACCCCCGGTCAACATGCTGGATTGCTCAGTGACCCTCTCCTTGATTTGATGTGTCAACGATAAATAATCTACTTTTTCAGCGTCGTCGCCCGAATCCTGACCTTGTCCAGGACCGTCTTCGTTGCCCTTCTTTCTGGGCAGACCACCGCCTTCAACGTCCTGCTTTTGCACTTTGATCTGATGTGCAAGCGAGTCGAGATATACGTCGGTACGCTTCAAGAGATGGGTGATTCGAGTATCCTTCGCTTCGTCCAGCAACGCTCGGTATCCGGCTTCGTCGTCCGCCTTCAAGGCTTTCAGTCGGTCCTTGCTCAACTGCGCCAAACGCTTCGCCTCTTCCTTTTCTTGGTTTCTGTGAGCGGAAAGAACGACCGCACCCAATCGTTTTGCCTTGTCCTGCGCTTCATGCGCAGATCGTACCAACAACCGCCCATGATCACAGATTCCCTTGACATAGGCGAGATGTTTGTCCTTGCTCTGGCGTTCCCTCTCGAGTCGCTGGATCCTTTCGGCTTCCTCTATTTGACGGGCGTCGCGCAATGCAAAGGATCTGAATCGGCGGAAATCGTTTCGTTCGTTGGGCAGCTGAGAAGCAGCGTTTGTCTCCCGGACGATGTCTTCCCGCATGAGTTTCTGCTTGTCTCGCAGCTTGAGCATGCGCAACTCGATTACCGACTTCACTTGACTGGTAGGGATGGGTTGCCCATCCCAAGTCAACGGTCGGCCGTTGTAGCTGATGTTGGTGAGACCGTTGATGGGTTTCGCGCCATCGCCACCGCCTCCAGCGGTCGACAGCGTCTCGCCCAATTCTTCCATCCTCCATGCGATTCGTTGATCAACCCGTCGATTCCTCTCTTCCAGAAGCAGGTATGGGTCGAGTCCTTTCGGCATGAGCGAAGGCACTAGCGTCACCTGCAGCTTGCTTGCATTGTAGGATGTACCTCGACCGAGAGGTTGCAAATAGGTATGAGGGTCTTGCGATATCGAGTTGTAGGGATAGATTGGATTCTCCTTGTCGAGTTCTAGAGCTCGGGGAAGTTCTTTCGAATCAGAGTTCGGGCCGTCCTTTGTGTCCAACTTTGCTGCTCCCGTCACATCTTTCATTCCCGAAGACGCTTGTTCTTCCTTCTTCAAGACTTGGATCGTTTGTTCGACCGCTTTGAGCTCTCCTCCCTCGGCAACAGACGGTACGGGAGCTCCCAGAATTGCCTGTTGGATGTGAAGAGGCAGAGGGATGTTTTTGCCCATCTGCTTGAAAGCTTGAACCTGAGTGCGCAATTGGGCGAGCTGAGCCGGAGTCATGTTTGCCGAGGGTGGTGGAGCTGATGTTGGTTGGCTAGATTGAGGAAGCGGTCCTCCTGAAGGAGGTTGTACAGTACTTTTGTCGGTGTTGGATTGCCCTCTTGCTTCGGCGAGTCTATTGACGCACAAAGAAGATTAGAACAAGCATGATTGATAGCGAAAGGTACTTACCTCTGAGTTTCCTTTTGCCAGAGAGTCAACAACGCCATGACACTGGCGAGATCTCCACTCGTTTGCTCGGTCCATCCAGCGGCGCGCAGATACTCTGCACGGGCCATCATCGCGCGGTAACGCTCTGGCGTAAAGCTGCTAAGTAGTTGCTGTTGCGCGGCTTGAGGGATGGATCGAAACGACTGTATGTTATTTGAGAGTCCATTGATGTCGGGACTGAAGCCAACCTGAGCATTGCTGGAAGAATGGCCATTGATATAGGGCGGAAACCCGTTTGTCGATCCGTGTGATGGAGAAGGCAGCGTTTGTGCCGAAGGTGTCATCCCTGAACCGTCCATCTTGGAGATTAACTGTTCGAGACCGCACTCGCGGAATTAAGAAGGAAACAATGAAGTCGGTTTGTTGACAAAGTCGGCGACGTGAAAGAGCGGTCGGTGATGCGCGTTTCAGGTGTGAACAGACGTATCCCTCTGGACCGCCGGAATATGGTTCCGAAAGCTCGAGTTCACAATTTCAGTCGCGGAGTCGCGGTTCGCGATCGCGGCACGAACGTTGTCGCGTCTGGTTCTCGAGCACTGGGCACAGTACGCAGGCCGGTCTTGCGTGGGCGTGGCGGAAAAGCGGTGTGGAATTGCTCGGCTAGATTTGACTTGTATCTAGTTCAAGCCTACTACTCTCGCTCGAAACTGAGAGCTAGCAAAGACCCCAAGAACAAACCGAATCCAGCAATTCACACAAGGCAAAGGGCCAGTCAGCCCGCGCGCGAGTTTGATCCGGGGGCACCAAGTCTGCAAAGCGCAGATTCGCATTTCCCACGGTGTTACTGCGCTTTCTCCTTTGTACGTTTTTATTATGAGCCTACATCGTTATCTTTCATAGTTCATAGTCGTGGCCAAGGCTCAGGGATGTGCGAAATACGTGGAGCGATTGGTTGCGCGGGTGAAGAGACATTCCAGCTGACCCGTTTCCAGCAGTTCCAGCAGCAGCTGCCCTCCGCTATTTGGTGAACGCGACTGACATCGAATATGGCCGATTTCTTTTCGAACATCTTTCTGTTTTCCCTTCCCGACTGACTTTATGAAAATTATCGCCTCATAGCCAGTCTCAATGGCATTACCCTGATATTGCCCACGTACAAACGCTCATACGAGAAGGTCCTTCAGAAATTTAGCTGAACCAAAAGATTCTGGAAAGCGATCGCGCGAGAGTGCTGGCAACTTCACATCATCCCGTCTATTCCACGGAAAAAGCTTTGAACGATCAATCTAACACTGCTTGGGAAGGATCCTACCTTCTGTAGCGTGTCCCGTCTTCGTTATTGGGAGCATACCTTTGTGATGGAAGAGATCCATCATGAACCGCCGCCGCCACCCTCCTCGTCAAATTTCGCATCGAGCGTTTCGAACGGTGCAGAGAGAGTCACGTTTGTGTCAATGAAATGCGCTGGGACTGCCGATGCACACAGAACGTTAGCGAGGTGTAGATGAGAGGTAGCTTGACCAAAACTGGTCAAAGTTGTCGATGAATTGGGATTGATACAAAAGGGCGAAAGAATCGTCGGAGAGTGCGTTACGGTACATCTCTGATCTCAGGTAGGACAAGCTCGGAAAATTGTATGTTATCTTGATAGCCAGATGACTATCTCGCCGTGCCTCCTCGACGCAGGTATACGGAATGACCTTCAGCGAGATGTAAGACCAAGTCGCGTTCGGCGTTTGGGTTCGAGTCGGTGGCAAGGACCTCTGCAACTTAATCCGAATGACAAAGTGACAACGTGAATTAAAACAAATTCACTCTACGTTTTCAAGCAGGGTGTTCCTCACGCGTGATCACTGACTGCCTACTTGTTCTGCTCTTGCCCTACGGAGGCACAGCATTGCTGTTCCCTCCGACCTGACCTAGTCGCATCGAGAGAGTTTTCTCTTTGTCGCCGACTGTCCGAAAAAAAGATGGGAGAGGATAAATTTCTTGCGGTACGAAGGGAGCCCAGCCCGCTCGGCATCGCGATGATACATGTAACACCGTGACTGTAGGGAAATGCAAGATGCGCCATAAGCAAAGACGGGTGCAAGCGCTGTTCGCAAACCAGCAAACCAGCAATCAGAGCATAATCAATTCCGAGATCCGTGCGACCCGTTGCGATCGATAACATCGCGGCTCTACATACTTCAGGTGAGTTGCCACCATGTACTGCAGCGCAGATTATCCGCCGCAAAGACGAAACGTTTGTTGACAAAAGAGGGCACCCCTTTCAGGACGCAGGAACGGAGCGTGATGTGACTGGAATACAGCAAGCTGTTTCAGAAAACGCAAAGAGGCAGAGAGGCAAAGTTGAGGTTGTGCGGTTTGAATTTGTCAGGTATAGACACCTCTATATGGCCCAAAGTTCTGATTGTACAACACCAATAGTTGTTTACATCTCCGGAGCCATGTCACCGGCATCTTCACCCATAGTTTGCACACCGCCTTCTCCACCTTCTTGTCCGGGACCTGCAAGTGTTGAATGATAGGTCAATGAAAAGTGCGGTTGTCATCACAAAGATCAAGGACTTACGTCGAGCACTAACGATGTCGTCAACACGAAGCAGAAGCTTGGCGGACTACACAGATAGAATCAATCAGTACTTGTTTCCGGCCTCGACCAGAGTGAGCCGACTGACCTCGATGGCAGTCTTCAATGTCTGAATCTTCACCGATGCGGATTCAAGGAGACCGTACGTGTTCATGTCCGTTACTTTACCAGTCTCGCCATCCACACCAAACTGATGTTCGCCGTTGGCGTGCTTGGCCTACATAGGAGCGGAGTAGATCAGCTTGCGTTGAGACGCTGCACAGTGGTAGGAGCATACCCTCAATTCCGTCAACACACGGATAGCGTTACCACCACAGTTCTGGATCAACGTTCGCGGAATCACCTCGAGAGCGTCGGCTACAGCTCGGTAAGGAGCACCAGCAACACCTTCCATTGCCTTGGCCTTTTTCGCCAATTCCACACTGATGGCCATCTCGGTGGCACCGCCTCCTGGAGCCAATGTTGGATTGAACACGACGTTTCGGGCGACAGACATGGCATCTGCCAAATTTCGGTCAATCTCGTTGAGGATATCCTTCGACGGACCTCGAAGCAAGATCGTGCATGCTTTCGGCGACTTGCATTCGTCCATAAAGGTGAAGTATCTATCACATAGCCCGCAATTAGTCTTCAAGCAAAAGGAGTTTCTAGGACTAAGACATACTCATCGCCCAGTTTCTCAACATGGAAAAGGCCACACTCCGTGCCAACATCGGATTCCCTCAGATCGTCAATTCTGTTCACAATGGTGGCTCCAACAGCTCGCGCTATACGGTTGTTGTCGGTCTTTCGGACTCGTCGAATGGCAGTTACTGGGGGGTTCGCCTTCAAGAAGTAGTGCTGAGCCAAATCTAAGGTCGAAGCATCCAGTTTAGTGCGAGAGCATGGACCGGGGAAGTACAGGCATACCTGAAACACCCTTCTCCGTGAAGACGATATCAGGCTTGAACTCGATAATCTTGTCACACATAGCCTTGATCTGTTGTTCCTCGAGCAAGAGGATCTTGTTCCAATCTTCCTCCTTCGTGACCTCGATATTCGTCTGCGATTCACCCTTCTTGTACTCCAACGGGCAATCCAGCAAGATGACTCGCGGGTTCTCTATTCTTCGACGCATCTTGGGGTGGGTGACGTCTTTATTGACCATGACACCGTTGAGCACTCTGCAGTCTTCAATTTCGCCTCCAGGGATCTTTTCTACTCGGGCATATCGCTTGATATCCACGGTCTTGATGCCAACGCTGTCTGTAGGGCTCTCGTCTTCCGCAGTGACCGATACCGTTCGAACGGCCTTCAACGCGAGCGAACACATCAGATCCGACCAACGCGAGCTGAATTTTGTGCCGATTGACGTCTTGATCAACGCCATCATCTGGTCTTCAGAAGAGATATCAACAGGAACGGAGATGTCGTTGATAACCTTCAATGCGTCTTCGAGAGCGTGGCTGAAGGCCTTGATGATGACGACGGGGTGGATGTTCCTCTCCAACAGAGGCAGCGAGTGCGCAAGAATCTCTCCCGCTAATGTGAATCGAATAAGCATTCCGCATTGCAAGTCGACTCCGTTGAAGACTCACCGAGGATAATGACACTTGTTGTTCCATCTCCGACTTCCTCATCTTGAGTTCTCGACAGTTCGATCATCGACTTTGCAGCGGGATGAGCGACATCGATTTCTCGCAGGATAGCATGGCCGTCATTCGTAAGCCTCGATGGTGGACAGCGGAAATCAGCTGATGGGGTCGTCGGGCGAGGACAGGGCATTCACTCACAGAATGCCGCCCATGGGATCCAGAATCATCTTCAACATGGCTTTGGGACCCAAACATGTTCTGATAACGTCCGCGACAGTCTGTGTAGTATTATGTTTCAGTTGTTCATTCGATCAGTATGTCAGACTCGTTTGGGTTCACCTTGGCAGCCATAATGTTCGCTGTCTGAGCCTTCCTTCCGGTCTGCCTTTCAGGCCCGGTGTCTATTGCAAGACAAGACCGCAGTCAGCAAGGGCGACGGAAGGAGATATCGGTACGAAACTCACTCATCACCATCATGGGGAAGCCTTGTTGCGCCATTTTTGCGAAAGTTCCGAGACGAGAGTCGAGTTGTCGAGTTCCGGGAGAGTAAGGCAATCTCTGCAATGTCTTTCAGGAATCTCACGAACAAACAGCAACAAGAAATTCACAAAGGAATCTATGCATGTTGGACGTTCTTCTGGAAAGTAATATCGCAATCAGCAAGAGCGAGAGCGCGTCGTCGCGTCTGATCGCGTTTCAGCAATAAGCGCGGCCAGAAGCGCATGGCTTGACCCCATGATGTGTTCTGGATTCTGTATCGTCTGTCGGTTCTGTCAGTTCTGTCAGTTCTGTCGGTTCGCTACGGTCTCACTACTTTGACGACAAGGAGGCTCGCACGCTCACCGTGGTGGAGCCTGTTGGCAGTCGCCGTGCCCGAGGTCTGTCTTTGGAGAACATTCACATCTGCGACAAGGCTGAAAACCAAGGAGATCAGAGCACATCTAGAATGGAAAGAGTCCCTAGGCGTTCCATCAACGGTAATCTGCGGCTGCATGATGTGCAAAAGTCTGCTGTTCCATGCTGCGAGCTCAATAGTCTGCCCTACATAACATAAGCTGAACAACGCATATACTAGTAGTCAAAAGTCTCCCGCTCGACACCATAAACTTCCTTCGCCACCTTCCACCAATTGCCCTGTTCCCCATTGACACAGAATCGTCCTGCAAACTCCAGCTCCAGCGGATGTATCCTCTTTCCGACAATTACGATACTATGCAGCGGACCTCCAAAGTCCTCTTCCGACATTTCCGACAGCTCTGCAAGAGTTCCGGAAATGATTCGCTGTGTCGAAGTTCCGATACGTGACAGTGTCATTGCGAGGGTGTTTGCGGGAGGAAGATAGGTAGGGTAGTCGGGCTTTTCCGGGGTGGATGCCCGAGAAGAGACTGGCGAGGCAGGCGCATTGTCTGCTTTGGCGGATTGGGGTGGTGGATGTCTTTCGTCCTCGGTGTATAAGATCTGCTCGATAGCAGTTGCTGGGTTCATGAATCGCGGTGGTTCGTAGATCAACTTTCCCCTGAGTTGACAATTTCATTAGCAGATTCGCAAGGAAAATAATGCAACCGCTACTTACTTGATGAAGTTCTCCTCGCTCTGCTCCCGGACCTTGATATCCAGCAGAACCAACGTGTGCATGCCAAATTTCAAGTTTTCTTCTAATCGATCGTACCAACTTCCCGGCTTCCAGGAATCCGTGTAGAATGGTATAGAGATCGATTGACCAAAGTTGTACAGCTGCAGACCGGTTGAGCCGAGTGCGGTCATGATCGATGCATTGTGAATTGTCTCTGTTTTGATTCCTCTTGCTTGAGCTCGAAGCAAGAGGTCAGTGTGTGTGGTAGCACTAGCGAATTCTGCTTCAGCTTCCGTGTCTAGCTTGCCACCTGAAGGAGACTCACCCGAGGGGATCACCGACGACCAGGAACGCAACATCTACCTTATCCGCATCTCGCAGAATATCGTCGCTTTCCAGTTCCACAATCTCTCTTGTGGCAGTTATCACTTGTTTGCCGTAGAATTCCTCCTATTGATGAGAACCATAGCACCTGTCAGATTCTGTCATGAACCGAATTCTCCGGTTCTACTTACCAGTCGCTCCTTCGGGACCATGAGGATACTTGTGTAAGCCTCAAGGTATACCCTTTCGCATCTTCTCACCGCCTGGTGCCATCATAGGAATGCACCCGTCAGTAGCACGATCATCGGATCATCGGAGTCCAGCGACTGCACGGAAGCGACATACCTCCAAACCCTTGACGGTGATATCCTTCTCGTCACTGAGACCCAGACCGATGACGTATAACATTGCCGTTCACTACGAAATACCAAGAAACTGCGAATCAATGAGCTCTCTGTCACCGAGCCTCCAGATAGGTGGAGAGATTGATGAGGACGAGGACTGCAGTTCTAGACCACCTTCACCCATAATAATGAAGACAACTCCCCCTTAGCGAAACAAAAGTCAGTACCGCTTGCACGTGATACCGGCGCTCACCGCCGACCCGCGATCGGGCTGTCGACGCAATCCGTTGACGACCACAAGTTCAGTTCAGCCCTAACTTTATACTTGGCACCACAAAGGGATTGCGATCAGCAAACGGAAATCCGCCGGACATGTCTCGCCATCCAACATGATTCTGGACCAGGCGATATGGCTCGTTTTGCCGCTGGTCGCAAGAGCCATCGATGGCGCTGCAAACTCGACGACATCAGCGGAATGCATAATCAGCTTGTCAGACCCATATCGCTACCTACGGCCCGTTTGCCTTGCGGATCTCAATCCAGTATCATGCGAACGGCTCCCGATCTCTCCTCAGGCTGTGACAGAGCGACTTTGTGCTGTAGTCGATACCCAAGGCAATTCGAGCTGTGTCGCTTCCGCGATCGCCAAATCAGAAGCAACGCTCGAGGAAAGGCTCAAGGATTTGAAGGAGAGCCTGGCACAAGACGGAGTCATACCAGACGATTTCGTCACTTTCGAAGCATGGAAATTTGGGCAACTGGAAGCTATACAGAACGCCAAGGCCGGGAAACTCCCGGAGCCGGAGGACGAAGTACCTGACAAGACATCCGGCAAAGAAACTGGTTTACTAAATGGACGGACCCTTCCAAACGTTTCGGTGAATATCGCCGAGCAAGGTGTTGAACAGAAGGATTCAAACACAGGAGAAAAGTCGAACCAGTCATTGCCAATCATCGTCGCCAAGAAGCCCGTGGCACAACAAAAATCACCTCCGCTAGCTCCGCACCGCTACAACTACGCCTCTCCCGATTGTTCAGCACGGATTCATTCCGCTTCTTCACAAAGCCAGCATGCGTCTTCCGTCCTGCACAAGTCACGGGATAGGTATATGCTCACACCATGTTCTGCTCAAGAGCACTGGGTCATAATAGAACTTTGTGACGACATCCGTATCGAGGCGGTTGAAATCGGCATGTTTGAATTCTTCTCGGGCATCGTAAAGAAAGTCAAGGTTAGCATTGGAGGCGCCGATGATGACGATATTGACGAGGACGACAAGTCGGCGTGGCAAGAAGTGGGGCAGTTTGTCGGAAGAAGCATGCGTGGGACACAGTTGTTCACCCTTAATCACCCCACATCGTTTCAACGGTTCATCCGGCTCGACTTTCCAGCTCACTATGGAAACGAATACTATTGCCCCATCAGCAGCATCAAAGTATATGGAATGAACCAGATGGAGGCTTTCAAGTGGGAATCGAGAAAGCAGAAAGAGTCGGATATGATACGCAAGCGGCTGGAAGAAGATGGAAAGCGCGCTCAGCAAACAGTGACGATGGCGGGGACTATCGTGCAGCCGCAAGTAGAAACGACAATATCATCCCCTGCAGTCGCTACCCAAGCAGCTGGCGCTGCACCGTCGGTAATCGCAAACAATAGCGCGCCGCAAGAGGCCACCGCCGTCAATGCCGGGTATATCGCCTCTTCCACAACCGAAATCGATAGACCTGACATTCGCGTTTCCGTTACGCCCTCAAGTACGATTGAAGACAGGGGATCATATCAAGCCTTCAGTTCCAAGCCATCTCCACTTTCTGTGCGTCTGTCGAGCACCAGCGTTCCGCCAGTACAGCCAACGTTGCCTTATTCGGGCAGTTCGAAGGACGCCAGCACAACATCTCGATCAACAATTCAACCCCTAAAAGCTACTTCTACGAAAGAAAGAGAAACACCTTCACTCCCTACGAGCAGTAATTTGACTTCCGGGTCACTCACAATCTCGATGTCTCTTCCTGCTATATCGGATACCTCTTCAATCGCGGACAAAAACATGCCCTCTCCACCTGGGCCACTTCGACACGAAGCCAAAGCTGATACCTCAGAATCCATCTACGCATACATCATCCGGCGACTGAATGCCCTCGAAGGGAACTCAACGCTGGGCATGATGTATATGGAAGAACAGACTAAGGCAACCAGAGGGATTTTGCAGAAGTTGGAGAATCATCTGGCAGACTGGAAGATCCAGGCGGACAATTCGCAAAAAGCCGCTATCCACCAAGAGGTGAGTCTTTCGAAGGCTGGACATTCTGAATTGGCCGACGCTGATGGACGACGTAACGTAGCGCTCGACCTGGGAAAAGAGGTTGGAAGATCTAACTCGACGAATAGAGCAGCGTGACACGCTTATTGAAAGGGAAACCAGATCGTTGCGCTCGCATATTCGTCAACTACGGGAACAGGTATGTATCTCTACGCAGGTCTTCATGTAAACATCGCTAACGTGTTCTTCCCCAGATCACATGGGAACAACGGAGGAATTACCTGCACATTGCAGTGACTACATTCATCGCTATGGTGCTTTACTTGAACGCGTGGAGCAAGGGATCCTCTAAACCTGAGCCAATATTCGATGCGTCAGAGACCCCTTCTTCGGACGACGGGCTTCACGGTCTGGACCATTCGCTGGCGCTTTCTTCACCTACGGAATTATCCCGCAGCGAAAGTCCCTTTGAATGTACGTGCTCGTATCGAAGCGTTTCCTTATACCTATCTGAAATTTGGTGTCCCAGTTCATTCCCGTCAATCCACAAGGAACAGGGGGCATTCATACAGCAAGCTTTATATCCGAAGACCATCAACGCCGCTGGTTCAGAAGCATCGTCTTAAACCACAAGCTGTATCTGCGCAACGCCCCGTCAACGAACAGCACACTCCGCATCTCAGAAACTTTGAGCAAGTTAGGCTTTCATCGAGTTTATCTGGCGCCCCTCGCCCTGTGGGCGCTCGACGACTGGCTCGCAGCGCCCATCTCCACACTCTCTCAAACGCAGGTCGACTTCAGTATCGCGTCAAGCAAGATTCAAATTTGGTAGATTCGAAAGGGCTTGCTGAGCCCGCATTTTCGCCACAAGACCGCGGAAAGTCGCAGCATAGTGTGCGACGAGCGTACTATGATATCCCTCAAGCTGTTGCACAGGAGATCGGTCTTTCAAACTTTGATTTCCACGAAGAGGGACTGGACAGAGCATCTGCTAGTGAAGCAGAGGACGATATCGACAGCGTGAACAGCGCTCCATAGATGAAAACGTGGTTTAATTGGTTCGCCTTGGCCACGAGAAGATAATAGAAATATAAATATTCCATCTTCTTTCCGTTCGCTTATTTTCTGGGTTTGCTGTAAAATAGGTATGCAACTGGCAAATAGCTGGGCTGCCCTTTTTAACTAATTCCAAGCGCAATAGACCGGGATGTGGCCGCGATGCTGGGGCGGAGTCCGAAGATTAAGAACCGCCAAATCTCTTGCCCCTTAACGTCTCAAAGCTCGCCCCGGTCCCTTGTAGGGGCTTGTGCTGTACGTTTTGATATTTTAGTAACAAAGGATAGCACGTTGACGTTTAATTGCCTTCAGCTGTTCGAAATGAGTCATATCAAGGTTAAGCGCCCGCTCGTCCCTTGAACATGCAGCGCCTTCTTCGTATTCACTTGTCACCACTTCTCAGGCGAAATTTTGGAAACTTTGTACGATGCGGTCCAAGGCCCCAACGACGTAGCCATCACACAATGAGACGCCTTGAATCCTTCTTTGACTCACCACCTGCCGAAATTCGGGAGTTGCAGGAAATCTGGACAGCCAGGAATAATGTCATTGGAGGAGGGGATGTAACGACATCCAATCCAGGGAAGTATCCTCTTAACACGATTGTTGATGCCGCACATGTCATGGTAGAGTATAATGTACGTCAATTTCCGCTTTGGCCCCATTTCTACGTATTGATCATCATATTTGCCTTCAGAGTACCTGCAGTCTGTGTCTTAGGGCAATCTTCATGAACATGGACATTGATACAGAGGCCCGCGATCAGGCCATGAGGCAAGGTTTGTCATTTCGTCCTTTGCGACCCTTTCACGCTCGTGGACTCACAAGAAACGAATTGCCTATCAACAGCAATGCCCGTATTTCGGACAAGCATCATCGCCCACCTTCACCTATCACATTTTGCTCAGACCTACATCTTGACCTTTCCGTGCAATATCTTCGTGGATACCCTCGTTCTGCTCAACGGGACATCTCGCGGCTTCAAAGACGTACTCCAAGATGAAGTACAGATAATCATTCAGAAAGCAATTCAAATGCTGCGTGACCCCCGTTGGTCCAGCGGCTTGCGGCCAATGCACGAGACTGCGAATACTCTCCAAAGATTCCATCAGGCATATTTTCGGGAGTCGTTTGAAGGCAGCAAGCAGGCTTCACAGCATGAAAGAAGTTCTCATTCGGACGGATCGCCACGGATCGATGGGACCGTCGGTGCCAGTCGTGACGGAGCACGCTAGTCGTAGTATTTCAGCCAGGTGTAGCATTCATCATGTAGTCGCATAATATTGATATGAAGCAGCTTGAGTCCCATCATGGGTGATCGCTTATACCATAAACCTGTGACATCAAACCAATGTCGATGAAAAGGTAAACCTAATCATTGGTGTACCTTTGAAGTAAAGCACTCGTATCATTCTATCGCCTTCCGGTCACCATCTGTGAGGCGTTGGTGCGCGTCGACAGCACGTCGCAAACGGAGGGAATACGAAACCGTCCAGCTGGCAGATCGGGTGTGCCACGGCTAATATATCGAAGATTTTTTTGCTCAATGACTACCGGGGACCCAATCCTTGATCCTGAATCTATCTAATCATATATCACAACCGGAAGGTTACAAGTTTACAGCTGAATTTATTTGTAATGAAGAACCAAGCGCCCTGCAGCAAGATATCGCTATGCAATAACGTATAATACAGAATGGGAATGTCATTCAGCAGCGGAGCGGCGAAAACGGGTCCCGACTATGATCCACACATCAAGCAAGCTATGCGGACGGATTAAGCACCATGTCAGATCCCATACGTTGACTTGGGCGTAATCAGAAATGACTTACAGTCCTTGTTGTCAATGCTGCATTGCAAAGCCGCCTCAGCCCTCTCATCTGCTCTTCTCTTGGCTTCTTCGTAAGAGATGTCCTCTTCATCTGAGGGAGGTGATGGGGAATCTCTAGCGCCGCTTTCCGCTGCCGGCTCGTAATGGGAAGGTGAAGGTGACACTGGTGCCGGCGACGATGACCCAATACCGTTGACAGAAAGTTTGGTCATTGCTGGCGTCAAAGAGGCGGCGCTGGGTGATGCTCCATTCAACTGGGAAGGAGTGATGGAAGCAACTTCAGGCATCTTCTGGGCGGCATTGCTTGCCTTGACCTCATCCAGAAGTTTGGCGTCGACCGTGAACTTGATGGCATCGACAAGTGGCCGAGTCCGCAGGTAATACATGCCGGTCTTTAATCCCTTCTTCCATCCATAGAAGTGCATAGACGTAAGTTGACCCATCGACGGATTGGTCATGTGAATGTTGAGGGATTGCGATTGATCGATGAAGGCACCTCGATCAGCAGCGAGATCGATGATACCCTTCTGGCTGATTTCCCAGACGGTCTTGTAGATAGCTTTCAATTCGGCCGGAATGTTGGGAATGTTTTGGATCGACCCGCCGTGAGCGATGATTCGGTTCTTCATCTCGTCATCCCAGAGACCGAGATTGACCAAGTCTCGCAAGAGCCACGGACAGACAACCTGGAAGTCGCCGGCAAGAACACGTCGAGAGTAGATGTTGCTGGTATACGGCTCGAAGCATTCGTTCCAACCCAAGATCTGAGATGTCGATGCTGTGGGCATGGGTGCGACCAACAGCGAGTTTCGCAGGCCGGTCTTGGCAATCTTCGCCTTCAAGGTTGTCCAGTCCCAAAGCGAGGAAGGAGTGATGCCCCAAAGATCATACTGCAACCTGCCTTGGCTGGCGGGGGAACCTTCGTAGGTCTTGTAGGGACCTTCCACTTCTGCCAATTCGGAAGATGCTTCAAGTGCGGCGTGGTAGATGGTTTCGAAAATCTGAACATTAAGCTCTCGAGCCTCGGGACCGTCAAAGGCCATTCGCAATGCCATGAAAGTATCCGCAAGACCCTGGACTCCAAGACCAACGGGACGGTGTCGCATGTTTGAGTTTCTAGCTTCTTGAACAGGATAATAGTTGACGTCTGTGGAAAGGCATTCAGCTTGGTGGCTCCTGAGCAGGGTTTCTCCATTGACTCACCGATGACTTTGTTCAAGTTTTTAGTAACAACCTTGCTGACAGCGTGCAGTCGCTTGAAATCGTAAGTACCGTTGGAGATGAAAGCTGGGAGCGCCAATGAAGCCAGGTTGCAAACGGCGACCTCGTCGGGTGCAGAGTACTCGATGATTTCGGTACACAAATTGGAAGACTTGATGGTACCAAGGTTCTGCTGGTTGGATTTAGCTGAGAAGGAAATCACATCAGATTTTGGCCGAGATTTAATGTGAAGTGAAAACTCACCGTTGGCTGCATCCTTGTAGAGCATGAAGGGACCGCCGGTCTCGACTTGGGCGTCCAGAATAGCGAACCATAGCTTCTGGGCCTTGATGACCTTCTTGAACTTGCCTTCGCGTTCATACTTTTCGTACAATTCGTCGAACGCCTTGCCGTGAACGTCAGACAAGCCTGGGCATTCGTTGGGACACATCAAAGCCCAATCTCCATCAGCTTCGACCCGTCGCATGAACATGTCCGGAATCCAAAGGGCATAGAACAAGTCTCGAGCTCGAACTTCTTCTTTGCCGTGATTCTTTCGCAGATCAATGAAGTCGAACACATCAGCGTGCCAAGGTTCAAGGTAGATGCTACAGAAAAAGTATCCGTTAGAAGGCATTCGCTGATTTCGATCAATTGCAACTTACGCAAAGGCACCGGGTCGCTTGTTGCCACCTTGATCGACGTATCGAGCAGTAGTATCGTAAGCTCGCAACATTGGGACGATACCGTTCGAATAACCGTTGGTTCCGGCAATGTACGATCCCTTGGCTCGGATGTTGTGGATGTTCAATCCAATACCGCCGGCGGTCTTGGAGATCATGGCACAAGTCTTGAGAGTGTCGTAAATCCCCTCAATCGAATCATCCTTCATGGCGACCAAGAAGCAAGATGACAATTGAGGATGGGGTGTACCGGCATTGAACAAGGTAGGAGAGGCGTGGGTAAAGTAACGCTCGGACATAAGGTTGTAGGTTTCGATGACCTTTTCAACGTCTCGGCCATGAATCCCGACAGCGACTCGCATGATCATGTGCTGTGGTCGTTCGGCAATCTTGCCGTCGATTCGGAGAAGATATGATCGTTCTAGCGTCTTGAAACCGAACTATTCGGTAACCACGGCATCAGTGTCTAGCAGTGAATCGGAATCGCGACTTTCGACTGACATAGTTGTAGGCAAAGTCGCGATCGTAGATGATGGCAGAATCCAGAACCTCTCGGTTCTCCATGATAGCGTCGTAGGTCTCCTTGCTAATCATGGGGGCGGGTCTCCCGTTCTTGGGGTTGACTGCAAAGCAAGGGAGGCAATCGTCAGGCGGGTTTCATTACGATATTGCACTTTCACATACCCCATCGGTAGAGATCGTCGATGACTTGGCTGAACGACTTTTTCGTCTCCTTGTGTAGATTCGAGATGGCAATTCGCGCGGCCAAGATGGCGTAATCTGGATGCCTGGTAGTCAAGTACGCAGCAGTTTCGGCAGCCAAGTTCTGTGAGGGCAATCCAGAATCAGTGATCAGATCGTATGCAGCGAGGACGCGTCGAGGATAAGCACTTACATCAAGCTCGACGGTTGTAACACCCTGATGAACACCGGCAGCAACCTTCTTGGCTAGAAAGGGCAACGTCGGTCAGTTAAACAATTCCATCCATTGCACCGCGAAAACGCGTTTCACGCACTGATTCTGCAAAAAGTAAAGTGGTGGACATCAGCACCGGTCCATTCCTTGTTCACAGCGCAACACTTACTCGATAGGCTCAACAAAGTTGCTGTCCAACCCGTAAGAGAGCTTGTTGATTCTGGCCGTGATCTTGTCGAAACTGAAAGCGCGACGCGCTGGGTCAGGACGAAGACCCATCCCAACACATATCGTAAGGGATGACTTACGCGACTCGCTCTCGTCGTCCGTCTCGCTTGTAAACCCACATGTTGATGGTGTGAATACGCTATGGTCTGTTTGAAAGGGAATGAACCGGTTTGTTCAAGATGTCTCGACGAAGTCGGGCAGGCGGAGGGTGGATGAGCGAGGAGTGGCGAGGAGCGCTCTCGCTGTGAAAGTCGTTAAGAATGCAGTCGACAAGAAGGGGTGAGCCTGATAAGCGTCTAGCTTAGATAGAGATGAGGGGAAGTGGCGCAGTAACGGATCCCTCCGGCCGACCAACGATGATATCAGTCGATAGTTTGACTATATACGCCCAGGGTCACACACGAGACCACAGGGGACGGACAGGGGAGCTCGCATCAGTCAGCGGAGCGACGCGTTCTAAAAAATCGGGACGCGATTTGCATTGCGCGTTTCATCATCCCACCTCCACCAGATTCACTCCAATCACTCTTCATGTGACAGAACAAATAGGCTCGGATCTGCATTCCAGTTCCCTCATAAACAGCTGGGGAGAGCTTAGGTAAGCTACAGCCATTTCCTCGAAACGACTTCTTCATGTGCCGGGTGACGCGATTCCCGTGTTCATCGATTGTCTATGGATTACAGTGTCGGTGGCGAAACCCTCCCAGGAATGTCCCCTAGCCTCCCGCCACCCTAGCCTGGTCACCGACGATCGTTCGATACTTGTACTTCCGTCAAATTGACCACCGTTATCAGAACGAGTCTCGAATCCAGGCTCGCTAGCTTCATGTTTGACTGATTGAAGCCCTCAACTGGCACCTTCATACTAAACCCGCCGTCTACATTCTGATGATTGACTCTTCTTCCCTCTGGTGCTGCAGACCAAGCCAAGTGAACAAGTTGAGCGTAAGATATGTTTGTATGATTCAGAGACAACGTGTGGTTCATCATGCAACGAAAATGCCAGTAAGTAGCGATGTATATTACGGAGTTGCCTTGATAGAGCGTGTATTCACGGGTTCAGTTCTTCTTGGCCTTTTCATCGTCATGTCGGTAGCAAAAGCTGTTCCCGGCCAGAGCACAAACACTTTTGCACACCTTGACCACACAACTCGGTGCTCTCCTACTGGCCGTGACCGTTCGAATCGTCCTTGGGGCTACTGTTCTGCGCCTCCTCGACTTCTTCGGGATCCGCCGTGTTGATGCGGTATGTCGTGTCTTCGATTTGAATCAACTTGCCGTCCAGATCGGGGACGGGCGATTCGCTGAGAAGGAGAACGAAGGGTCTCAGACTTGTGATACAATCCGCTTGTAAGCTCTAGCGAGGACTTACACTCGGGAAGGAGGGATGGTCTGTTAAAGGAAATGCGGCCTTTAGCGTCAATCAAGCAGACGCATGAGCAGACATGATCACTTACGTTCTTCCTATGTCTCTCGATGATGCCCCCTAAGACGAGCCAAAGACACTTATTAAGCACGGGTGTGTGGGAGTTGCGGCGGAAGTCTAGTACTTACGCATGACAGCAGCGGTACCTTGACGCTTGGCGATCCGTCGGGACCTATTATCCGTCACCGTGTCGGTTTCATCTACGATTTCCTCTCCAATAATTCTACATCACGGTCTAGTCAGCTTGACTACCATTTGCTGCTGTTGTCAAGCCCACTCACTCTTCGATCAAGTCTTCCACTACATGCAACGGAATTTCGGTCAGCTTTCCGTGGCCATTCGTATGGAAAGAAATACTTACAGCTGACAATACCCAATGCTCCTTTCCCAGTTCCTGGATGCTCGCTGATCAATAGCAAATGCGCCCGACCGGTCTGGAAGTAATCTAGAGCCTATAGATGTCATCGCTCAGCTCGCGATCAAAGGGCAATGACCAGCAACTTCCTTGACCTACTTGAAAGCCTGATTAAGATTATGCGATCGGTAAGGAAGCTTGTCAAGAAAATTGGCTTTGAAACACTTACAATTGATATCAGGCCGCGCTTCCGGCAAGGAAAGTAACGGGAACTCGGACACTTTCTTGCATTCTTCCGGATTGTACGAGATGAGCTAGTAGAAGAACGTCTGATCAGAGTTGCAAGTCACACCCGACAGCTCCTGCCCCGTGCTCACCCTCTTGACCAACAACATCCCCACGAAATTCTCCTTTTGTCCGGGCTCATAAACCGGAATCCGACTAAACCCGCTCAACAAGATATGATCCAACGCTGAATGATCGAGCACATGGTCAGAGGGCAGACACAAGACGTCCTTGATATGTGTCATTATCTCGGAAGCTTTTCGGTCATTGAGCGAGAGTACGCCGTTGAGAATTGTGATCTCGTCGTCCCGGAGTGGTTCTTGGCCTTCCCGGTGGAACTGGAGGAAGGTCTTGAGTTCGGCTTTTTTGAAGCTGGAGAGTGGGGTTTCGTTGAGAGTTGCTGTGGCGGGTTTGGAAGAGGCATAGACGACTCACGTATGACCTTCCTCAGATCCAAGGGCCCAATCCAGCAATTTGGCGATCGGCCAAGCGATAGGAGCTGGCCAAACGAATCTGGTGAGACCAAGTCTCGATTGATATATATGCATACGTACCGAGCAGGTACATGACGACCAGCACAAACGGTGCACAGTAACCTCCAATCGCTAGACCATACCGAACGCAAACGCTCTACAACGCACAACATCAGATGATTTCGGCGTCGCACGAGGGGGACAAGACTGACCTGCGGGATAACTTCACCAAAGATCACGATACCGATGGTGGAGATGATGACTGCTCTGAACCCGTTTCCACCCAAAACGTCGTCTAGGAAAATCGGCAGCGATTCGTTGACGATCTGTCACGAGGCGCGAAAGTAATCAATGAAAATGCAAACCCGAAGGTTTCCTTTGGGGACTTACAACGTTTCCGAGAAGCAGTACCTGGGAGACGCGGTTCATCAATGCTAGTTCCCGACATGAGAGTAGGAACTGACTCACCACAAGAACCCAATGCCTTCCTCTTTTCAAAAGCCTCAATACGCTCGCAGCGTGTTTTCTCTCCGTTGGATCCTCTGAAGACGTCGCTAATACTCTGAGCTGCATGTCATCCGAACCCATCAACGCCAGAGTGAGCCCTGTCAAAAAAGGATGGGCGGTGTGTTAGCACGCGCTGTTGTCTCTTATAGGTTGCTCGACTCACCAGCGAATAGACCTCCCAACAGAATCAACCCTATCGATCCCACCAACTTGAACATGTACGCCGGGCTATCCGCTGGCTCCTCTGGCTTGTCATGTGATTTTGTAGCTGTCATCGTTTCCATCTGCATGAGCGGCGAACCCCAGGCCATGCGGAGCGCGGTGATCAGCGGCCATAGTCTTGCGGCGAGGGTGTGATTGCGGTAGAGCATTGTTGGTGTGCGTCGTGTGATACGATGCGTTGTTAGTCGACGTTATAAGGAGGATGATCACTCGAGACGGGGACAATGAGGCCAGGTATATGACCACCATCGAACGTGTATCCATCGCTGGGAGAGTAATTCGGTCGCCCAAGTGCGTCATTTCGATCGCTAGCCACGGATGTCTCGCTGCACGGGGCAGGGCGTTAGTATTTTTGGCTCTGCTGGCTGGCAGGAAACCGCGCTGGGTTCTGGTTTCGCTCTGAAGATATGTCCTATGTAGGGTCTGCTCTACTATCCGTTGTACAAGTCACGCATTGTACGTGTCAGAAAGACGATTGACTCGCTGGCGACTATAAAGGCAGCGGTGCGGGGAAGAAGCGAGTATGGGCGGATGATGACTAATTCCGATGAGGCGACCGAATAGGCGAGAAGTTCGAGCAGCGAGCAGGAGGGGAGGAGGGGACTGTCGCAATGCATATCTATCGACATACTGTCATCCTCTTCTCCCCATCTAGTCCTCTACTCCACATCCCTCCCATTCACCAACATGACAGACGCAACGATCAAAGGCCTCCCCCCTCCCCCGGTCAAGTACGACGGATCCAACCAACGGATCCTCATCGTCCACGCTCGATGGAACGATACCATCATCCAGGCCCTCGTCGCTGGATGCGTCGCCAAGCTCAAGGAGCAAGGCGTCAAGGAGGAGAACATTGTGATCAAGACTGTCCCGGGAAGTTACGAGTTGCCATTTGCAACTCAGCGGTGAGTCGACTTCTTCCTTCTCAGGCGTGCATACCCTCGAACGAAGCTGATAAACCATCTGCTGAGAGATTGATCGCTGGTTCCCAAACCCAATCATCAGTCAACGCCCCCTCCCTCCTCGGCGCCTCCTCCTCCAACCTCGTCAACCTACTCACCGCTGACGCGCCGAGCCCCGTTACCCAAACCGGCCAATCCTCGACGGCATCCACAGGCCCCTTCTCAGCCGCCATCTCCATCGGCTGTCTGATCAAGGGCTCCACCATGCATTTCGAGTACATTTGCGATGCCGTCACCAATGGGTTGATGCGTGTTCAGTTGGACACGGGGGTTCCTGTCATTTTTGGGGTGTTGACTGCGTTGACCGATGATCAGGCGTTGGAAAGGTCGGGGTTGGGACGAAATGGAAACAAGGGCCATAGTGAGTTGATACGGTGCACTTGTGGGAGTTCATGTAACTCAACGCTTTGTTGGGCACAGACCACGGCGAGGATTGGGCATTAGCGGCTGTCGAACTGGCCGCGCAGAGCGCCGAGTGGTCGAAAGGAAACATCTAAAATGAAGCAATCAAAGCAGAAGAGCGTTGTACGTCGAAGAGAAGCGGATATCCAGATGTTACCCTCTAAGAATCTTGGCCCTTGACATGCTATTTGTCTATCGGACGACGCATCTCTATACAGCTACAATCGGTCAACTATTGATACAATACTTTGCATAAAATACAGTACGACGGAGAAGACTGACTTCATCCCTTGTATGATACAAGGGCAGGGCCATGCTGGGTATCGTATCGATACACTTGTGACGACCATCCATCCAGAGAATTATAGAGTCAGATACCCCCATGAATTATAGTTTCCCAAAGTCGGCTTCCATTCGCTTCATCAGATCCTCCAATTCCTCTGCGTTGCTCCGCTTTGGCTGCTCGAGCGTTTCTGGATGTTGGTCTATGAAGGGCTCAGTCATGTGTGAGAATGATATGCGACTGATGGGCTCACCTGTCGTGACCTCGGACTCGGTGCCAGCAGGAATTCCCCCGGGGACGTGTCGCTCTTCCTGATTTATCGTCTCAACAGGATCGCTCCCGCTGTAGCTCTGATTCTGCAAAACATCCTTGCCAGAATCAACAGCCGGTATCGTCGTCTGTCCCGACGCGCGCCCCACAGCGGCAGCCTTCTCCGCCTCCATCAGCTTTACCAACTTGCGCAACGCCTCCCGCTCCTCGATCGCCTCCCTTGCCTCGTCCTCCTTTTCCGCACATTTCTTGCGCTCATCAGCGACCATCTTGTTCGCTTCCTCAAACAATGCCTGACTCAACGTCTCGAGCTCGGCTTCTAGCTCCGCTTTGGCCTTTTTCGTCGCCCCGAGTTGGTCTTTGAGGGTGGTGACGGATTTATGGGTTGCAACCAGCGTGGCACGGAGTTTTTGTAATTCGGCGTCCGAGGAGCCGCCCATATCTGCTACGGCGTCGTACCACCCCCCACGTTGCGGACGGGACTGTAAAGGACTCCGGGAGAGGCCGTTGCTCGTCGCAGGTGAACTCGTGCTGAGTCCTCCGCTGTTCGGAATCGCCAAGTTGGGGGAACTGGACGTCGCGCCAACGTTGCTCATTCCGAGAGAGGAGAAGAATTCCGCTCGTGTTGCCGCGCTCGGGGACGGGATGGGCAGGTTCTGCAAGTCTGGCATCTTGAGGTTTTGCAAGCCGAGATCTTTCATTATTCCGGAAGAGTGCTTGTCGAGGTTTTTTCTAAAGAACCCTCCGATACCGGATCCGGCGCTCGTGGACGGAGCGACAAGACCTCCCGCGCCCAAGGTGTTGGAGCGCTCCATTGTCGGTCTCGCTGGCGGTGGAACCGGGGTCGATGATCCAGGTTTGTTCGTCTTACCCGTGGCAGCTCCAACAGCTGAGCCACCCTCACTTCCACTTCTCCGCCTGACAATGGTTGGAGGAATCATTGCTGCCGCTGCACTACCTCCGCCCGAGAACGGCATCGTCGCCGACGCCGACCGTGCGCCTCCCGTTGATTTGTTCGGCGCTGCTGTACTCGGTTGAGGACCAGCTATAGCCATGTTCGGAGTGATGGGTCGACTGGCCTCTGTACTGGTCTTGCTGGAATTGTTGAGAATAGGCAACGGAGTCATCCTTCCAGCAAATCCGTCACCGCCGCGCCTGAGCGCTTCCTCTAGCATTTCAGAGTTCATCTCTGCCAATTGAAGATTTGAACGGGCGATCTTGAGGTTCATCCCGAGCTCTTTGTCGCTCTTTTGAAGTGCATAGTGGTCGTTTGACTGAAAGAGGCGAATGATCGGTCAGCTGATTGGCGAGCTGGATGAACGCGTGCTTACTAGTTGTTCTGCTTCTTTCAAGACCTGGAGCAGAGTGTCCTTCAACAGGTGCAAGGGATTCGCTTTCCCATCTCCTCCCTCGCTTGCCACTCCTTCCTGTATCGGCAAGTCCTGAACCAGCTTCCGATACTGATTCCACACCAATTCCCGCTTTGCCTTTTCCGCATCTTCATTTACCATCGACCACCCCCTCGCCCGCGCCTTCGCTTTCCCCTCTCCAACAGTATGCGGACTTGGCTGTCGTCCACCATAATCCGTCCCTTGGACAGAGGTATCAACCATCAAATGATGTGATTTCGCTTCAGGTGACTTTCCGCTTTCATGGGTGGCCGGAAGGAGCGGGATGGAAGGGAGCGATTCGGGCGAGAACGGATTACGCTGTGAATCTGATCCATAGTCGGTACTACTTGACCGTAGAGGCTGCTTGCACGTCGGACAGATCCTCGTTGATGCTTCGTGGTCCGTGGCGATCGGGGTCCGCATGATCGTCACTGCTGAAGCCATGGCCGATAAACAATTTGGGGCAGTTTCCGATGAGGTTCACGACACTTGCCGCGGGTTGTGTATTGTCGCCTGGGACTCAAGCGGACTGGACGCTCTCCTCTGGCGTGCTATTGACGACGACACATTGTAATGCATTTCAGCCCAACTGTTCCGGAATGTCAGACACGAGCAGTCAACCACCAATTGCGTCATGTCTTCCATCCGGCGGCCGACAAGAAGCCAGAGTCGGTCGATCAGACGCGTCGCGCAGTCGCCGCGTCGCTCGAAATTGGAGGAGTGATCTGATCAAGGAGACCAAAGAAGGAGAATTACTTGATCCTCGTGTACATCATCCATTTATCTCTGTCCCCATATACAGCTCGTTACCCTGCAACAGCCGCACAGGATCACCACTTGCGGAGTACACCCTTACGATACCGCTCGACAGCACACGATGACACAGAGGCATACCTACGAGGAGTTGGCGGAAAGGTGCGTGGATCGCCGTGGTTTTGAGGCAAGTTGTGCTAGAATGCTGATTTATTGTGCATCTCTTTTCTTTTACGTGTGATGGTATCCTCCTCCTCCGTCTCTTTTCCTGTTGCTCGGCCCCACCTCGAATCGCACGCAATGCTTCGATCGGCGGATTGGGTTATCATCGTCGGGTCGTGTTGAATGTTGGGTTTTATCGATCAACAGGATCTCGTATTCTGATAAATGTAAGCATCGTCCCTCTTATCCATACCTACAACCATCCTCTGCTTCTCTTTCCCGCCCATGCCTTCACGTCCCTCCGATCTGCATAACTGACTCGTCCTACTCGTTCACAGACGCAGACAGCCACTATGAATACCGGCATGTGATATTACCGAAACAGATGCTCAAACTATTACCTAAAGCGTGAGTTGTCGTATACTTCGTTCAGTGGAAGCAGCACGAAGTGGGCTGGGTAGATGGATGTGCTCGTCGAGAGTGGCGAACTTGCTCCCCAGACGGGTAACACGCCCCTCCTCGCCCCGAATCTGGCATCGACCCGCAAACATCTCCCATGCTGACCCCTTTCCATTTTTTCTCGTCAAACAGGTACTTCCGAGAGGATGATTCGGGTATACTACGCATCCTGACGGAGACGGAATGGAGAGGAATCGGAATCACGCAGAGTCTTGGATGGGAGGTGAGTCGAGTCGGTTGGGGAGGTTTGTGGTTGTGGGGATTGTGGGATGTTGGGATGGTGAAGGGCTGGTGAGCTGATCGGCAGGGGAGCGGTGATGGTCGGTTATCCCGGTGAAGGGTTGGTGGACGAGGGAATGATACCTGGGCAAAACCAGCTTTCCAGCTGGCTAGTGCGGTCAGTCGCGGGTGCATTCCGTGTCCCCTTGAGTGTACACGCCGAATTCGCCTAAAAACTGGAACAAGATCCGTTCATGGATATGACGCTATCGCAAGAGGGCACACGCTGACTTACTTCCCTCCTCGTGCTGCTGTGTTCCCCCAATAGCATTTCGAGGTTCACGGTGCGTGCAGAGTTACTAGCTGGGCGAGTTTCCGCTGCTTACGTTGTTTGCTCTGCTTCCATTTTCATTGCGCCTGTGGCTTGATGCTATTTTCCCTTTGGACGTCCCGCCTCAAATCGCGGTTGTTACCCACAGCTCCGGAACCACATATTCGTAAGTTGGCAACCCATTACCTTGCGTGTAAAAAACCCTCGACTCATCCACCCTTCACGCATGTTCAGTGCTTTTCCGTCGGGAACTGGATTACCAGGCATGTCCCTCCTTTGCACAACACCTGTCTCCACATCTGACCTTGTTCTCCTTCCTCGGATGCAGAAAAAATACCCACAAGGCAAACCAGCAGATGTAGCCGCATTGAAGAAGGCGACCGGGCGTGCCTAGATGGAATAAGCGTAGTCGTGAAGGTTGGGCATGCCGGCACTGCATGAGCTGGCTCAGGCTTCGCATGTCGTGTCTTTTTTGTGGTAGCCTTGTCTGTCGATGTTTCGATTTTGGGTCTCTTTATGTGTTTTCTCTGTATCATTAGCTATTTCGTTACATCCATTCGATTTATATCATATCACATTCAAGTCTTTGTCGCGGGCCTTGACGGAAGATCAGAATTTCCGATTCGTCGAGTGGAATGGCTGTCACTGCGGCAAAGCGAGAATGGCGCCAGACGTCCGTAAAGCAGATGCAGCGGGCAAGTATGAATGACGGACAGGCTCGACTTCGAGAGGTCTTGCTTCGCGACTATAGGAGGTCTGGGCTGACGCTGATACGACGGCGAGTCTGGATTGCGCCTCCCTCTGCCGGACGAGCGATGGCGAAAGGCGCCGGTTCCATAACCGACTGGTTTTCGGAAGTTGGAGCTGAATGGCTGATGAGCTTTGGTTCGGGAATGATGAAAGAGCCATCGGCAACATTTTTGGGTGGCGAGAGGCTCTTGGTTCCTTGTGCGTTGACGACCGGTGTTCGTTTCGGCCGTTTCGCGTTCGCCGATTCTTCCGCCTGAAGGGCAGGGGTTGACAGAGGAAAACCACGAGTTATTCAGTGATGATGAGGGGTGCGCCTGTTCATGCCTACTTACCTCGTCGTCACTCGATGAGAATGTTATTAGCATGCGTTTCTTTGTCCCTGAAGTCGAAGCTGGAGCTGCGTATAGTTGAAAAGGTCTCTCCACCTCGCCTTGATCGTCGGGTTCCTTTCCTGGTTGCCTTTCGGGAGATGCTGGTTGCGGTCCTTGAGTGACCGATAGAAGCTCGAGCTCAGCTAGCTTAGAAGCTGGAGGCGCAGAGTCAAGTCTTTCCGACCCAACGCACAGTCGTGCCACAGCAGCGTCCGCCGTGGTCTGCGATGCTCGAGGGATGCTATGGACAACATCGTGCAAGATACGTAGTAAATCTGCCGTGGCGACGACTAACGGCATCGAACTGCTCGTCGCTGCAGGAGAATCAAACGCGCCAGTCCTCCCGGCGGTGCTGAGGTCTTGTACGTGTACTTGCTGATCCATTTCACTCTGGGGAGATGCTGACTTCGTTTCCAACTGCAAGTCGCGCTGCCCTGTTTTTTCGCTGCTGGATAGGAGGAGGTCTACTTTGCGTTCTAGTCGATCTAGTCTAGCGTCCATGCATTCGTGGTAAGCAGCTAGCAACGTTTGAGCGGTGCCGTCCGCCGACATTGCCAATGTGTCGTTCGAAGGATTTCCTGCGCGTGCATGTGCGTGTTCACCATCTGTATCGGGTTGTCGTCCGTTGTCATCATCACTTGCGCCGAATACATTGTCGCCGATTCCTCTGCTTCCAGACTGTTGCTGAGACGACGTAATATCAGTCTCTCGTGCTACGATGATGCCTTGTTGCTCATAGCTGGACGCCACCGAATGAAGATCAACGTCATCCTCTGCTTTGTCGCCATTCGCCACCGCTTCTTCGGAGGTCATGGATGACTGTTGCAGTTTCTGCGCAGATTCACCACATATTTGAAGTTGAGGGTTGATATTCTGGGTGAGCTCGGTCATTGTCTTTGAGCGATATTCGATCCGTAGGAATCAGGGTTCAGCTTGCCTCTTCTTGCTGCGTCTGTAGGATTATGCTGAGGGCTGACTAACCTGTAATGCATTTTCGTTGATCTGCTTGTTAGATTCGAATTCCGTCTGCATTGTCACCATTTGGTCCTTGATTGAGGACATCTCCTTTCCAAGTGCCGAGATTTGATCCAAGATGTGTTGCGACGTCCTGGACTGGTTTCCATCAAGCTGGTCCGCGAAATCTGTGCATACTGTTTTCATCTGCGCTGCGATTGAAAGATCTGAGTGCGTCCGCACTCGTGGTCAACATTGACAGCAATGAAAGGAGTTGGTGAACCAGATGAATACGTAAACTCACAGCTTTCGTTTACAGCAGGATCCTGACTCCGTCTTCCGTCGTTGTAGGACACCTTCGCGCTCAGTGTCTGAACTTCCTTGAACAATGCCTGCAATATCGTCGAGGCGTTCTGCCATCCCTCAGACAACTCTAGATTGCGCATACTTCCTTCCGGTCATTTGTTGACCATTTTGCGACAACTCTCCTGGGCTCACCTCCCATCTTTCCCCTTAAAGCCGTAATTGCCATCAGATTCCTTTCCCATCCATCTCCTCGCTCTCCTCTATCTGTTGCTGAAGGTTGTCGCACCCCGGTAACAAGCAAGGAGGGAGCCTTGGATTGAGTCTTTACGCTTGATGAGGCCTTTGCGCGAAACGTCTCAAGAGGAGAATAATGGCTGTTCGGTTGTGCTGAGTTGCGATTCATGATGACCGAGAAGACACGCTGATGGAGATTGGAGAGTGTAGTGATAGGCCGCGATTGAGCGTTGTCTCACCGTTGATCAAGGCTACGCAGATGAGTGGGTCTATCAATTCTAGAAGATCAGCAGAGCGATAGTTATCTCGAGGTGAGCATGTTTGATGAGAGTATCGCGAATATCGCTTCTCCCCGTGGTTAGGGGCGATCGCCACAACGTCGCCCAGATACACCCCATAGCAGGACTACTGCTAGCGACAGAGCTTAGTGAGAAGCCACTATTATACAATGGCAGAAAAGCTACTCACTTCCGGGTGCATGGGGGAATAATGGAACACGCACCGACGTTTCTGGAAAGAGCTGAGTGAAAATACGACCAGAGCTCGCAAGACGAACCGGGTAATATATGCATTGTTAAGATGTGTAATTACAACATGACGCTTGATTACTTCGACCAGATGACGTTGTTTTTCGAGTGGCGGTATAGTACAAGATGTTCGAAACCCACAGTGCAGAAAAATTGCTAAACCAGATGATGGTTTAATACAGTATTTATTATTGTGAAGCTGTGACGCATAACCCAAAAGTTCGGAACGATGTGGAAAAATTTGGGACCAAGATACCATTTCGTTTCGGCCATTATAATTCTTGAAGACGGTTCAAGATCTTGAATGTATCAGTTGTATGTATTTGCTTTCTATTGCGGCTGGAGTGGGTAGTTTGGCATTTCTAAGGATCGGTCGTTTTCATCCGTAAGGAGATAGCTCCCCCCAAGGCATGCCATCCAGATTCGGGTTTTATGAATTCTAGAGTCAAGGATCAGGAATCGTGATCAGCACGTGTCTCGCAGTATTGCAGCTTGCTAGGTTCCTCACCGGAAAAGCTCCTTGACGAGATCTCGGAAATCGACCCTTCGCTTTGCCGTAAAGTAAAAGGTGAGCTTTCGTCGATCCCTAAATGGAAAGTGAGAGTTAGCACAGTCAACTAACCAAAGGGTAAGTGGAAGAAGGCAGCTTACCATTGATACTCTGCGGCAACAACGTTCATGGATAGGCCGTGCTGGAGAACTTTGCTTCTACAGACAGCCATTGCCCGATCTTCGTCCTGGCGCTTGGCTGACATGTGCCTATAACGATGAAGTAGGAGTTCAGGAATCTGAGGAAGGAATGATGAGGAGCAAAATGCTTACTGGAGATCAGCCTGCGTAGCAACCCTGAATATGCGCTTGGGCATGATTTCTTTGTTCAAGCCCTGGACTGCTGCAGTTTCGGCGGGGTCCGCGTGGCCAACATCGACACCGCGTAATTGAGACTGAAGCAAGCCACCTTGAGCGGCTACCGGTACCTGAGCCGTGGCTTGCCTCCTTGCTGCCGCAAATGATCTGACTTCCTCGAGTGTCAATGTGTCATTGATGACCGTGCCGAGATCCTTGCCTCGATCGGCCTCGACAATGACCACCTCGCCCTCGTGGAACTCTTGGTCGCGGATATTAGCAAAGAAGACATCGGTGCGTTTGGCCTTGAATTCAACAATGTAGAGTCTGGTCCCGGTTTCAATATTGCTGAGCGGAACTCCTCGACCGAAGAGGTCAGCGGCATTGACTGGAGCAGGAGCGTTTGCAGCGCCGTTGGTGCCATTGCCGGCATTCGCGACGGGAGCGAGAGCAGTCGATCGAGAGGGCGCATGTCCTACAGCATGGCCGTTGTTGATAATCTGCGGCTGTCTATGGGCAACCGGGGGGTTGGGAGCTCCCATGCCGTGACGAAGCATCGGACGCATGTCGGGCATCGGATATGTGTTCGCAGGCACAAAGGTGCCTTGTGGATGCACCCTTGGCATACCCATTGCCATTTTGCCCCCCACAGGGCCAGTCGGCTGAAAGCCAACATTACCACCCATCATAGGCATGGGCGCGCGTTGAGGAACGAACACAGAACTAACGCCGTAAGATGCAGTATGAAAGCCGGGCCCACCAGCATACATGCCGCTCGTCATCGAGCTTGCCGCGTGGCTAGGAACCTTATCAAAGCCACCGTTTTGAACGCGTAGACCGGGAGATGTCGTAAGACCTATGGCGTTGGCCGAAACAGGAGCACTTGGGGCCAGGAGATTGGTATTGTTGGATCCTCTGGCATTACTCGCCTGTACCGTCGAGCTGTTGATGCTGGAAGACAATTCCGACGTTGGGGATCCCACAGACAGGGTGTCTTTGAACCTGTCGGCCGCATTGGGCCATCCTTTAGTCCCAGCTGACGTTTGTGCCCGAAGAGATCCCGATAGATGAGTATCGATGCTGCTGTATTGCGGTGAAGCGCTAGTTTGAGATGGGGTTCGACGGAAGACTTCTCGACTCGCCACGCCGCTGATTCCAGAGGGAGAAGCGCTGTAGTCCTGGTTGAGACTGTTGTGATAATCCCGTGAAAGGCTCAACTCTCGGGGATGCCTGTCGAGTGCGGAGGAAGGCATCATCGCTGATGATTGACGACCGATGAGAACAGGCACGGCATTCGACATGCTGGAAGGGGCTTGTTCGCCTTCCGCTCTCATGTTCAACTGGTTGTCGAAACTGCCAGCCAAAAGATCTTCATCTGTGTATCCACCGAGATTTCGGGAACCCAGGGTGGGAACCTGTGGCTCATCGCCCGCCCGGAAACGACCATTGGATCCTCCGAACGGCTGAGGATAGATACTCTCTCGTTCAGCTTGGTGTACCGGACCGTAACGATGAACGACATTGGTGTTGTTGACATCGGAGAAACCGAAACCAGGTAAGCCGAATCCACGTGTACGAGCAGCGGGACGTCCTACGACGGACACGCTATGTCGACGGGATGAAGCACCGGATCGGGTGGCGACCCCATTGCCGCCAAGTCCGTTCGACTCGTCACCGCCGTTTCCATTCGCATATCCGTTATATTCCTTGTTCACTTCTGGAGCGGGCTGCTGATCTCGTGATTGCTCATCGTGTAGACCGCCCAAGGCGGCTTGAATCGAGTGCGCCAAATCAGCATGAGCGTGCCTATCTCGCTCGCGCTCTGCTTGGCGCTGTCTCCCCCAGGCATCTTGTCCACTGACAGGAGCAGCATTGTAGTCCTGCATAGCATGGTCGTTTGTCGTCACAAATGCGTCTCTGCCAAAGAAGGGGGAAGTTGGAGCGCCCCAAGGACTCGTCGGCGCGTTGCGCGCGGCGTTGGTAGATCCACCTTCGGAAGGCATTTGGGAGGGATTGGATCCAGCATCTTGCGTCCCAGAGATGGTAGACATCGGCATGGGAATCAATCCGCTGCCCAGTGTCGGTCGAAGACCGCTTATCGCCAAACTTTGCGATCGACTGCGAGAAACGAAAGCGGTAGCTCGAGGCGGAGAGTGCGGTCGTATAGGAGCTCTTCCTGAAAGATCTCGACCGTTCCCATTGTGGAGAGCTCGCGAACCCATTCGTGGCGACGAAGGTGGCGAGCTCGTGTCTGAAAACGTTTCTGCGAATTGCTGGGAAGTTCCAGCTCCACGATATGACCCATTCCTTTGAACTCCAACCGGTTGTTGGGGCGCATCGGCGTATTGATCCAGTGTTGAAGATGACGGGAGTGAGGGCATCACGGACATCATCCCCTAAATAAAGTATCCGAGAGTAAGTCAAAACTCGAAATTCTAACCTGCGACGTATTGGTGCTACCTCTCCCATAGCTCATTGCGATGGCCCCAAACGACGGCGAGCGCGCAAAACCGATGTCTCCAATCTTGTCCCGAGAGCGACCACTTACCCTTGGACTTCTCCATTCTCCTCCACTGAAACTGTTACTCCTCGTACTCGTTCCCGGCAACGGAACGTTCAAGAACCCGCCCGAGAATCCCGTAGGAGCTCCATCGTAAGGCCTGTCTCCGTCACGATCGCGGGTGGAGACGGGATACCCCATGCCTAGGCTGGAATAGGCCGTATTTGCAAAGGTCGATCCAGTTGCACTGGTGCTGGTATTGACGCCAAAAGATCCGCGCCCAGCAGAGTTGGCAAGTGTTCCACCGAATCCGAGTCCGTTTCCTGCGAATGGGGATGGATTGTTTCCGCTCGGACTAGCAGCATTGAAAGATTCGAATCGGCTTCGGATCCTGTTACCCGCAGGTGAGACTTCTCCAGGAGCTGGAAGCTCGAATGACGCACTCCCGCTCAACGTCTGCGTACGGTTCAACCTCCCTCTTCCAACGTCTCGCGAATGTTCCCGTGATGAACGTTCGTGCTCGTCCGCGAATGCCGATCCGAAGTTTGGTGGCGGAACGACTTGACCATTGAGCCTCGCAGATCCGATCGCATTTGGATGCCCGTTCTCTGCGATGCTCGCCGATGTGCCGATGGTGTTTTGGCCTTCGAAATGCTGTCGGCGATTGTAGGATGTGTAAGGCGAAAAGGCGGCGGACGAGGACATTGCTCGATGAGCCTGCGGACGTCCCGAGAGACTTGCAAGACTACTATCCTGCATTATAAATGGTGGTGTGTTGACGTGCAAACTATTATATGTATGCGGGACTGCGGATGTGAGAGTTGTGGCTGAGGCCTCGGCGTTGCGTTGCGTTGCGTTGCGTTGGCGATTCGATCTATGCTGCGATATTGATTGCCTCTATTTCACCTGCGCATCCTGCTGTTTTCCGCTGTTGGTTCTGGATACAATCTAGGGTGCCATCTATCGTCTATCCTCGAGCCAGCGATACTCGTACCCAGCGGCCGTGAAATCTCTAAACCATATATCATCTCCGAAACGGCTGCAGCAACCGCGTCCAGCTGACCCGGGGCAGTCACAATTCGCATCCGATCCCACTCGTATGCTTCCGCCTTCCGCGTTCACCATGTGCTTGCACCAATCATTACTTGCTGCGTTGCTGCGTCCGCTAGGTGGCCCACGGGGAGGGAGTTGTCTGTCACCCTTCGTCCATGGCAGGGACAAGTCCGCCACACCTAAGTCGTGTCAAATCGGTCAGCAACCGACTTGTTTGGAAGAATCAAGTCACTCTGGCTCTGGAGGCCGGGCGTCTCGAAGAAGAAGAAGGGCAAAAGCAGGCAAAAGCAGTCGCCATCCGCGACGCAGCCCTCTCCAGTGTTTGGGAAAGAGGTGTAACTTAGCTGTTCCTTCAACTTGCTGTGTCTCGAAAAGGTTGACTAATGCAAGTTAGCGCTAAGCCAGCCTTGTGTCTGTTCATGCATTCATGTATCGAGCGCTTCAATTGCTGATCTACTACGGGGTTCGTATCGCTACATTAATTGGATTCGTTATGGCTACATCAATGCGACTTGTTGCGTTTGCTGACTCGTGATGGTGCACTCATGCAAAGGTGGTCGTGTATTTTGTACAACGTAAATTTGATGGGTACAAGGATGTTGAAGGGGCGACAGGCAGTTTGTGGCCGTCGCATGCTGTGTGTTGGCGTATGATCCGAACGCTGGCTTCGGGATCAGCCGAAATCGTCTATTATGCTGGTTGATGCAATTATCGTTTGTTCTTATGCTGATGGTGTACTTTTGCGATGAAGGGAAACTCCGGCTCATCAATGATTGACGGAAATGGAAGATCTCACTCGTAGTTGAGCGGATAGAATGCATCGAGTTGTCCAAAGTCGATAGTCGTCTGGGGGAAAATCGAGAACAGATGCGGCGCAAAGGCGTGATTCTCCATAGTCAAAGCGACTGGTAGGGTTCCGGCTTGCCGAGACATCTTGGGCGAGTGCAAAGATCGAGCGTCACCTAACGAGAGATAATCATCGGGTGGATACGGCTGTGCCGACATAGTGATGACTGGCTGAGCAGAGTGATCCAAAGATGGGTCGGAGAGCCTACGCGTGCCATTGGGATAGATGTTGGATGAATAGAGCGCGGAGGGGAAGCGCATCTGCGGCATGTAGACCTGCTGCTGCGAAGGTTGGATGAGCTGCACTTTGCGGTAGTGATCATCCACTTGAGGATCGGCGGGAGAGGCAATGAGCTTGTAGTATCCGAGCGGATATTCCTGAAAGGGCAAGAAGGGTCAAGGTCGTTGGATTAGCGACGCGCTCATGTTTACGCGCAAACTGGTAGCTCACCTGCATAGAGTCGCCGGTTTTGAAGCAGAAGGGACGAGCTGTCTGCGGAAGCTGTTGCTGAGCTGGCGCACAAGGCCCAGCATGGGGTTCTGGAACGACGCCTGGGTAAGCCGCGGTCTGGTAGACAACAAGTTGGGTTGTTGCAGAGGCTCGAAGCTGTTCGAACTGGTTCGAAGCTGTTGAGCGCTTGTTGGGACTATCGACTTCAGTGGCGGCGTACGATCTCTTGCGACTTGCAGGTCTGGAAGAAGTTTCGACGCGAGCGATTCGCCGATGCGAGACGGGCATGATTGGCGCGAAAGATTCCGCGGTCAACGGTCGACACAAGATTGACATATCAAGCAGGGCGTTGTTGAGGTAGGTCACCACCGATGGTTGGTACATCGATAGGAACCGCCACCAGTCATTGTACTCTTGCAAGGAGATGTTGAGCTGGAAATCCAGGGCGTGCAGCAACTCTTTCTCGCAGTCATTGATTTCCCACAGCGTGTAGCCAGATAAAGTGGCCCAAGTCCTACTCGTATAGGTGTTGTCATCCAAGAACTTGTTGGCTAACATGAAACTCGCTGCACACATGCTGTACCCTTGCCGCTTGTCGACGATGTCCCCCATGACAAGTCGGCGATGCAAGTATGCTCGGGCTTTGTACAGGTAGTAGAGCGCGATGATGACTACCGATTGGGAAACCGCTGTCGTCGTAATCAACCGCTGAATGTAGTCTCGAAACGCTGGCTCGGGTTGAAGAAGAGGTGCTTGAGGTGGGGGTGTCGGAGGATGAATAGTAAGATGGGATTGCAGGGCAGAGTCGATCTTTCCGTTGATGACGTCCCAAGCGACATAGGCTGTGGCGAGTTGGATATGAGTACAAGAGCAATAGCTACGCAAAGAGTCGGCAAACAGACGTACCAAAATAGTCCACGACGGGAAACGGAAGAGCCGGCGTCAACGTTGTAGGATACTCCATCTTTGAGTTCAGGTCACGATACGTCGTAGGGTACGAGGCAGGATGCATATGCTGATGTTCTGAGACTATTTGTTGCATGACTGGATGGGCTTCGGCAGGTCCAGCGTTGAGAGGCGTCAGAAGGATAGATGACGGCGAGGAGTTGATAGACTCTGTTGGCAGGAAAGGGAGTCCTGAGCGTGTCGGAAGTCGGAATGTTGAACTGGGAAAGACGCTCTTGGTACCTCTCTGGCACATGTACGCAGGAAGAGCAAGTGTGTATGCCATTGCTGATGGTATATGACTTGCGGTGGCAAACGTAGATGTCGATGATTGCTAGGGACCCTTGTCCGTTGTCTTGATTTTCGCAGGCGGGTCGTGTTTGACACGTCGACAAGTAAAAAAATAGGAGAAGATCGACGAAGGGTTCGGAGCATGCGAGACCGAATTTAGTGGCAGAGGTAGAGGCTAGGCCCTGGACCGGGCGAAGTTTCCGCTCCCTTTCGCTTCTCAAGGGTGTCTATCCCCTTTGGATTTTGAAAGGAAGAGTAACCTTTTCGTGGGGCGTTGATCCGAGGGACGAGGCTGTGGCATAAATTGCTAACCAAAGGTGAATGGAACCTGTCTGGGTAAAGGAGCATTACAGGGTCAAGGAGATTTGGTCAGAGAAGGCGATGTCAGGTGTGTAGAAGTACTCACCGAACCGACGATTACAGAGGGTGTCGAAGATGGCAAAAGCCTTTCGGCTGTGATTGTACCTGGCCTTCCAGCAAAGAACTGTTTGACGTTTCAGAAATCTTGCCCGGAAAGCGCAGATCTCGTGATGGAAGCTCAAGGGCCGGCAGCGGTTGTTGTTGATTGTTGATATCCTTGTGATCGAGGTGCTGGCTGGCGTCACAGATGACGGAGAAGCATCAGGAACTGCGTCTTCCCGAGCGTATTGTTCAGCGTGTAGTCTGCGAGGAGCGGCTGGGCAAGAGAGCCTTCGAGAGGTGACAACGATACCGAATTAAAACGATTCCATACGTCGAGGTTGCAGCAAAAGTCGACGGCGGCCACAGGGTGTATTTCCATGAAACAGGGTGCTTTCAATACGATCGTACTGGGCGTTTCAGAAGTGGAGAAATCTTGAAACTGATATCCATCTCGCAATCTCACGGCGAGGTGGTGATAAATCGTTGCGATTTGAAGACATCTTGACAATCACTTCCATCGTCGTGGCATGCGTGTCATATAAGTCTTTCCAAAGGTTGACCAAGTCGCGGAAGTCGCTGGTCGGTCATGGCGTTGTTGGAACTTGAACCAGAAGAGTTTTGTCGTAACCGATCTCGCAGCCAATTTGTTCTTGGAAAGGCGGTGTGTACTGCCGAGAGCGATAGCACAGACGCTGATGCGCAGCTGATGCGCTGACGACTATCGTGCATCCAAGCTCAAGAGATGCCGGGGTAAAGCCCTGATGAAATTATCTGATGATTCCTCCTTCGTAGCTAACTGTAGGTGGCATCATTTCTGTTTACAGCCGCAATGGTGGAAGGTGAATCCTTAATAAACCCATTCCGTCACGCGTGCCTTCAAACTAGCTGTGTACTTCATGGTAAATTCGTATTGTTCCAGGCCAAGAACCAGTTTTGATCGAGTCTGAATATGCTGTGTAAAATACGGTAATACACCCGCAGGATTTGTCTTAACGTTGTGCTTCGGTCAAGTCGAAGATACAGCTCGGCTGGCTTGGGGATTGGAGCTAGGATAATTGGGTGTGAACAAGCAAGCTAACGAGCAAGCCCAATTCGAGCCCGTCTGGATGTTCAGTTCGATAGTTCGATATGCGGAGAAGAGTGCGGAGAAGAGGAGCCGTAAACATATATCTGGACTGGCACTTGCCGATAGCGATTTTGCCGAGGCAGCGTAGTCGACCGAATTGTCTAACTCGCCCTTGTACCTCGTAGAAGGATCGTTCTGTTCAGCACTGAAATTAGCTGCACTGTTCTGTTTCGTATTCCGTAGCAGGCCGCCGCAGGTGCCCCATAACCAGCAACCCCGGTATTACCAGCCACCACGGGCAGAGGCAAAAGTCATTGGGCAAGCTCATAGGGCCTGGCATGTTGTGGCTTTTCCAGCCGGAACGTATCTCAAAGTCCGCCAAGTCCTCATCAGCGTGATGTAAAAGTTGCTTGAGTAGCGAATGGCGGCGGATGGACGATTCTTTCGCGCTCATTGACGCGTCCCCTCCGGCGGCTCCAAAGCACCCAAAGCATCGTGGGAAGAGCCGCGGAAGGACAAAGCTGCTGGAACGAAGGACGAGGAGGCCATGCGGAGCGCTTATCGCCACGTCGCCACATCACCGCGATCACCGCCCCCACATCGGAGTCGTAACCCCTTCCATATCTCTACACTTCAACTACTTCTTCCTTCGCCTCGGGAAGCAAATCTCAGTCACACAACGAAATGACGGAATAGTTTCATGAGTTTGTGACTGGAACTTCCCCAAAACAAACTCGAACGATCCATCTGCACCTCTCCATATGCATCGCAGTCGACAAGCACGGTGCACGGTGTCTTGTTTGATGCTCCCCTAAAATCCGGCCGCTCCATTCATGGAGAGCGACGACGTGGCGTGGCAAACGCGCCTTGTTCGGTGTCTGCCCTAGTGGCTGGTGGCTGATATGGCTGATGGCTAAGCTGGCAGCTTCACTTACAACTACTACTGTTAGCTTTTGGGATGCAAATTGCCTTCTACCGCAGGGGTAAACACGACACGAAAACCCGTAGGTGGTAGTCATGTTATGTCCCCCAGCGGCCGGCGGAACAACAAAGCACTCTAAACTTCAAGCTCTTCTGTGATCAGCTCTGTGATCTATGTGATTAATTCATGATCATGAACTTCAGACAGCTCTCTAGTAGTAGATGGGCAAACGCCACCCTATTATTCTTGTCCCTATCTCGATTGTCGATTGTCTTTCATTTAGGCAGTACCATTTGCCAGAGGCTTGATGTGATTCCCGTGATTACCTTTCTCGTTATCTTCCGTGGCTCTCTCGTTACACACAGCCTGGATCCGCTACTGATCGGCTTCGAGGATATTTATTTGATATCGTTCAAGTACTCAGGACTCAGGAGCTAATAAGCCATTGATCTAGAGGAGTGCTAGGGGAGCTCTCATCGCTCTGGTTTCAAACACGGTGGGTTGCTAAGCTGGCAGCTAGAAGAGGCTGGAGGGACGGAAAGCTATCGTTTTCAAGCCTGTCCTGACCCGATAGCAGCAAGCCATGCCACGACTTTGTTGTCAGGACAGTTAGGACGCATTGAAAACGCTCAGTCAGCCCACAATCATTATCCGTGTCGTGCGCCTGTGCGAGCTGTGTGCCCTTCGTCTCCTTGATCTCCTTCCGTCGACTCGCTGGCAACACATGGACTCCACTTGCCACTTGCTCTCACAGCTCTGGCTCAGCTGTTTCATGGTGCCAGGCCCCTGGTGTGAACGCCACAACTCAAGGCCCCAGGCATTTTGCATATCGGGAGAGTCTAATACTACAGTATACTACTGAAGTACGCGGTCACGTATGTTGTCTCGCTTGTGGGTTTCAGCATCTCGAGATCGCTTGGTGAGCTTTATGAAGCCAGGTACGGGGAAGCTCGCCGAGAGAAGAAGGGAAATAGCGGGAGATGAAACGGGAAGGTTTGAACAATGTTTGAACTCGAGATATATGAGAAGCGGAGGAGAATAGTCCAGCTGGCCCAGGCGCCCAGGCGGCTTGTGTTCTCACGCCGACACAGTTTTTACCTCGCTAGCTCGACATAGGTAACCCTTAGAAAGTCCTGCTAAACCCACCATTTTTACAGGTTGTCCAAAGTTGCAAGTTGTGTGATGTGTAGCATATGTGTCTGGCTCAGGACTGGTTCAGGTTCAGAATTGGCATATATATAGAAGTACATTTTCCGAAGCGTGAGTACAGCAGCGGTGAGTACAGATTCTGAAACGGGAGGAAACTTGAACTTTGTATTCGCTCCGCGTTGACTTTTCTGTGTAGTCAGCAAGAAGAATGCTGGATTTTCTTTCGGAATCAAGAGCTGTGTACTGGCAGTACTGGCCGGCATGCGGGCTCGACACATGTGATGACGCAAGGTGACCAAAGACCGCGTAAAACTGATTGTAGGCTTGTAGCTGTACTTGTCGGTCGCGAATGAGCCCTCGAAGCGCATGACCTTTTCGAAACCAGGGGAGTCACCTACCGATTCAACGAATGCTCCTGCAGTCGCTCAAGCTGTCCACCATCACCTTGTAGCAGGTCCAGCAGCTGGCCCACCTATCTCCGGCAGCTTCTCCGACACTTGAATTGCTCTGGCTTGGTGGTTGTCATCCGCTCGTGGTAATCGGAGGATGTTTGATGGTCAACTGGGAATGGCAGGGGTACATGAAGCGTAACACAGCGTCAACAGAGTGTCAGAGACACAACCAGGCTCGAGCGATATCCTTGCCAACAACTAGCTGATGAGCATCTTGATCTGCCCGTCGATGATGCAAAGCGAAGCTCGTAACGACATCGCGTTTGTCATCGCGATTCGGTCGCGTCAGCCCGGTGAATTACCTACCACTCCTAGGCTGTGTCTGCAGACCATCGCTGAAAAAGGCGGTAAGACTCCAAACCCCCCTACGGATGTAATAGCAGCGGTCTACCTCTGCTCAGTATCCCAAAGTGGCTGCGCAGAATTGCGGCCTGCTCGTGCTGACTCCCGACCATTTGCATGAGCGACGGGAACGCGCGCGCTGCAGGAGGTATTTTACGTTCTTCTCATCTCAGCATTTCACGACAGTTCGGACAACATAAGCCTACTTCGCCGATGACCCTTGTAAGCAGCTCCCAGGCTGTGTCTCGCCCACCTCACTTCGCACGGGGCCGTGTCAGACGACAGTGGCCAATCATCGAAAATGGTTCAATATTACGGAATGTTATACCTCAAGTGACTGACCATACGGGAACGCGTCGCCTGAAGTCCCCCTTTATGCAGTCGCACAGCAGTAGGCATACTACCGAGGGTCCCTGGCACGTAAAGGGAACGAAGTGGTGATAACGACGCGACGCAACGCAGTAGAGCGACGAAAGGCGTCTGCGTCATCTGCCCCAAGTGGACCAGCAAGCCGAGTCGCTCAGGGACAGTACAACGACCCGTAACAAGAACCTGCCCACGCCGGTGAATCAGTCACAAAAGTCCTAAACGGCATGAGGACGAGAATCTCTGCAAATACAACCTAGATGAGATACAGAGCACCCTACAGCTCGATGAGCAGCGCTTCCTTTGGTTGCTCGGGCGCGACTACAGCCGGCTCAGGTATTTGCGTCGGCGCGTTTGGGAAAGCAGGGAACGACATGCCAGCAGGTGGAGGAGCGTACTGCTGCCCTGTTTCTTGCATGGGCACTGGTTGGTACGCGGTGCTCGTCCTTGGTTGCGGAGGCGCATGCGAAGGGTATTGATGTCCGCTTTCATGTGCAGCAGAGGGGTGCGACGGTATCTGGTAGGCTGGCTGTGGTGAGACTGGCAACGGGGGGTGCTGCGGTTGTTGATATGAAGACTGCCTGGTTGGTTCGTGAGCGACGGCGGAGGCCTGGTCCGTCATGAGTGGTTGTTGCGCTTGTTCGGGGTATGAGGGTCCGCTTCTCATTCTTTCGGGATGCGGGGGCGAGCCGTAGGTCAGTGGCGGCGCCGAGATCTGCTGCTGCGGCTGGTGGTAGGGGTTTGAGTTTTCCATAGACGGTTGCGAAGGAGCCGAGGCCGATGGATATGCTTCGGATGGCATTGACGGGTACATCGAGGCTGAAAGATCAATGGTATCAGTTTCAGCCGCCGCATCTGTGTGGCGTGGTTATGTGCCTACCTGGCGGTTGCTGTGCAGGGTAACCATACGGGTAGGCCGGTTGATACGGGTACTGCGGTTGTCCAGCGGCAGGTGTCGGCTGATACCCGTACGGAGGCATGTACCCATACGGAGGCTGTGCATGCTGCGGATATTGCTGCCGTTCTGCGGCTTGGCGCTGCAGCTCTGCTTGGTGGTGCGCATAGTTGTCTTGTTCATTTAAAAGGGTGTCGTATTTCCTAACGGCGTTCATCAGTTGTTCCTGCATTTCTGTTAGCATTTCTAGCGAACCAAAGGGATACACAGTCAGGAACGGATGTGAATCGAGGACGCGGCGGGGAGACCTACGGCTCTTTGTATTCTTCTCCTCTATGTTCCTAACCAATTTCCCACTCAACGCCTGCGCCTGATCACGCAACGCATGAACATGCGGAAACCTTCGAAAATCATGATCGCCAAACGCAACAGCATGATCTACCGTCTGCGCGAAAGTCAACATTGTTTCCGCCTCTCGCGGGGACAGATCGTACGTCGGCAATGGTTTGTATTCCGTTGCTTGGTGTGCTGGTTCGACAGGGTAGCCGGTGGCGTGTTGCTTGTATGTTGATGCTGTAGGAGTGGTGGTGTCGTCGTCTCCTACAGGAGCAGAAGGTTTCACCCGCCGCATTTCGTCCAAACTCGCCTCGATTGCGAGCCGGAGTTCCTCATCTTCGTCATCGACTCGACCGTTCTGTGCTTCGTCGGTACCTTCGAGCATCCTTCCGGGTTGGGAGGGCACGTATCCGTGATTGACTCCGGTGCCATTTTGTGACTCGGCGAGGGAGAGCGCGATCGCTCGTTGCAGGTCGGCGTCGTAGTTTGCGCCAGAACGCAGGGTACGTTTTGTGGGGACGGGCGGTGTGTTTGGATCATTCTTGCTCAGCAGGTCGTCGTGCGAGGTGGTATGGGCGAGTTTTGCTTGTGGGCTCTTTGACCAACAGCTCTCGCATACTCGGACTTCTTGCTTGATCCCGAGGTCGGGGAGGGAAATCATTTTGCTACTACACGCTTGATCAAAGACGAGGCCGCAGTTCCGACAATGGTGTTTTCTGTTGGTGAACGTGAACGGCGTACGGCAGCGCATGCACGAGTCGGAATCTATCCATGTGGGGGGAGTGGCGGTCGTGAGGAGGTGAGAGGGTATGTTTGTTGGGGGAGGCGGGAAGGTGATTCCTGAAGGAGAGGTGTGAGGTGCTGACCCTGATCGGGTGGAGGGGACGTACCTTGGTTCTTGAGCTCGCGATACGTCTCGGGCAACAAGCTGAGTTCGCGCTTGGATTCGAACGCGACGGCCCATGACTGGAACAACCTGACGGCCATTTCCCGTACCTGCGGATTGCTCGTCTGACCCGAGAACGACGTCTGAGCACAAGCACTACCGAGCCATTCACACCGCGAATGGCCGCGCACTCACCGGGGACTTTACAACCCCCACCATCTCATCCACAAACTCTTTTGACGCAATCTCTTGCAAGAAATGATCCCCCCCATTCTTGATACACACGTCGGTGAGCCCTAGAGCGCTAAGCTGTACCCTTGGGTTCTTGCTCGCGATCCTCTGCTTCAAGGCGTGCATCGCCGGTTTGGGAGGGACGGTCTTGGAGCGGATGAGGTCGCATATCTCGAGGTTGAGTGCAATGTCTTCGCTTTCCGGGTAGGGGAGGTTGAGTGGGGAACATGCTTTCTCTGCGAGGAGTTCAGGTTAGGCAGGTCGGGGGAGGAAGAGGTGAGAGGACTGACCGACGAGTTCCTCGTATTGGGGATTGACCGCTGCGGTCTTCCAGCCGATCCAGGAAGCCATGTCCGGTGGCGGTGGGAATATAACCGTAAAACTGGGGAAACACGGCTGAACGGCGGCGATCCTTCTTCCTTCTTGTCCCTTTGTCCGCTTCGTCATCCCAGCATCATCCATCATCGCATGATATTCGTATGCATCACCGGAAGCAACCCGCCACTACCGAGTCACCCCCAGAGTGTGGCAGGTGCCATCGAGCCGCGCCTCTTTAGGGTTATTTGTCGGAAGCGCGCATAGTGTGGGAAACATCCAACTCGCGCTTGTTTTCGCCGGATGACAAGCCAGCGCGGTGATCGAGGCGAGTTCTATCTCGTTCATCTGCTTGCCATCCGTATTGACAGATTCGTTTTGGTCCTGTTCGTGCTGTTGATCCATCGTCACAGCGGGATACTGCACACCTCGACCTCTACGAACCATCTCGACTCGACTCGATCCGACTCGACTTGGCTCGCTGATCGACGGACGATACGCCTCGTACAGTTCGTTAATCCGCATCGACCTGGAATCGCCTCGGCTCGAACGGTATCGCTAGGCGTCACCAAGGACCGCCTGTCGTTGTCTCGGTCTCGGTCTCGGTCTCGGTCTCGTGAGAGGACGTAGGAAGGAAACGGGAGCAGCAGCGAGAATCGGAGAAGTTGGTTGTGAGGACTCGGGTGAAAAGGAGATATTGGAGAACGGCACGAAGCGTTGGGGATTGTAGTATTACCCGCGGGGTTCATTCAGCTTTCACTCCCCGGACACACCATTTTCGAACAAGAGGAGACAATCATACCCGCACGATAGTTATCGAAGACCACGAACGAACGCGCATCCTAGTCGTCTCGCCACTCTCGTTTCAGTCGTCTGTTCGTCACCATGGCGACCTCTCTTGCGCATTCCGACGCTCCTATCCGGACAGTCAAGGAGATTCAGTTCGGGATCCTCAGTCCAGAAGACATTGTATGTCGGGTTTGTCTCCTTTCGATGCGCTGTTTTCGCCCCTTTGGCGTTCCCCCTCTGTGTTCATCGTGGGAATCGTCCGCTGACCCTCGCTTGCAATGATCCCTCCCATTAGAAAGCCTACTCTGTGGCAAAGATTGAGTTTCCGGAAGTCAATGATGAAAGTGGAAGACCGAGACCCGGTGGTTTAATGGATCCCAAGATGGGAAGTAAGTCATACTTGTCCTCAAGTTGACTCTGCTAGCACCAGAGAACCCATGCAGAATGTTGACGCACCTTCTGTCGCCTGCTCGCTCGGGTAGCCATCGACCGAAACACAAAGTGTGAAACATGCGGAGAAGGCATGTCCGAATGTCCCGGTCATTTCGGCCACATCGAACTCGCACGTCCAATCTTCCACCCCGGGTTCATGAAGACGGTGAAAAAAATCCTCGAATGCGTGTGTACGAATTGCGGCAAGCTTAAAGTCGACGATAGGGATCGAAATTTGTTTTCCACGTTGAATCGGCTTCAGCCAAAGTATCGACTCAAGTATGTGCATGAGGCTGCAAAGGGGGTCATGGTCTGTGAAGAGGATGAAGGGCCGGATGAGCAGGGGAACCTGCCTCCGCCTGGACATGGAGGATGTGGGCATCGTCAGCCGTTGGTGAGAAGGGAAGGGACAAAAATGTTTGCAGTGTATAAAAAGGCTGAAGAGGATGCGGACGCCAAAAGTCGAAAGGTGGGTATTCACGTAGGTGTCTACAAACCCGCGGCGATGCTGAAACGGACTTGCTATGACAGGACAACGCACCTACCGTCGCCGACAAGAAGAACCTCTCCGCTCAGGAATGTCACAACATTTTGAAAAAGATGTCGGCAACCGATATGGAGATTCTCGGTCTATCCGAGGAATTCGCTCGTCCCGATTGGATGGTCCTCACCGTCCTCCCCGTCCCTCCAGCGCCCGTCCGACCGTCTGTCGTCTCTCCGGGAAAGGCAAGCGCACAGGATGATTTGACGTACAAGTTGGCCGAAATTATCAAGGCGAACGCCAGTTTGCAAAAGGCAGAGCAGGAAGGTAGTCCGGCGTATATCATCAATCAGTTTATCGAGTTGCTTCAGGTGAGTCGGGCGTGGATCGGCTACATGTGTTGGTACTTATCGTTTTGTGCGCAATAGTATCACGTCGTGACCTACATGGACAACGACTTTGCCGGCGTACCCACCGCCAAGCAAAAGGGTGGTCGACCGATCAAGGCCATCCGAGCACGTCTAAAGGGTAAAGAGGGCCGTCTGCGAGGAAACTTGATGGGCAAGCGTGTAGACTTTTCGGCAAGAACGGTTATTACCGGTGATCCCAACTTGGACCTTGATCAAGTCGGTGTGCCGAGGAGTATTGCCATGAACTTGACTTATCCGGAGCGAGGTGAGTCGTCCATGTTTGCGGGCCTTTTTGGAGCTGTTGTTTACGAGGGTTCTTGTTGCATCTCAGTGACGCCGTATAACAAGCAACGACTGCAAGAACTTGTGGAAAACGGGCCGGCGACTTACCCTGGTGCTAGATTCGTCGTCAAAGACACATCGGAGCGTATAGATTTGAAGTACCGGAGAGGTGGAACCCCGTTGCAGTTGGAATACGGATGGATTGTGGAGAGGCATTTGATCGATGGCGAGTGAGTGTGGTTGACGTGTCCTCTGAAGTGATATGTGCTAAAGGTCGCCGAACAGCTACGTCTTGTTTAATCGACAACCCTCGCTGCATAAAATGTCAATGATGAGTCATCGTGTCAAGGTCTTGTACTATTCTAGTAAGCTCTCGGATCGTCGCTACAGTTTAGCAACTTGAGCTGATCGAGTGCTTTCGTCCCAAAGCTTTCCGATTGAACCTTTCAGTGTAAGCACTTCCCAGCCGCCCCTATTCATTCAGTACTAATCCATGTCTTCTACCAGCACTTCGCCCTATAACGCCGATTTCGATGGTGATGAGATGAACTTGCAGTATGTTATGTTTGCCATGCTCTACAGGGGATGTGTAATCTGAACATCGTGTTCGCGTACTTAGTGTACCTCAGTCCGAAGAAACGAGAGCAGAATTGCGGCAGATTGCTTGGGTTCCTCGACAGGTGTGTAGTCGCTCTCCTCTCTTCCCGATCGGCGACCTAATGTGACCCGTCGAAACAGATTATCTCCCCCCAAGCCAACAAGCCTGTCATGGGTATCGTGCAGGACACTCTGTGTGGCGCGCGAAAGTTCACTTTGAAGGATTCCTTCTGTGATTGGGCTCAAGTGCAAAACATTCTCCTGTGGTTGCGAGGATGGGACGGCACAATACCGACACCAGCAATTCTTAAACCAACACCTCTCTGGAGCGGTAAACAGCTGCTCAGTCTGTGTATTCCCAAGGGTATCAACGTTTCCAAGTTCAATTCCGATAAAAAGTCGCCAATTGACGATACAGACGAAAATGTCCTGGTGGAAGACGGTGAAATCATCCACGGTACCATCGTCAAGTCGATGGCAGGTGCACAGAACAACGGTCTCATCCACGTCATCTTCCGAGAAAAGGGACACGTCGCCACTCGAGATTTCTTCTCTGCGATCCAAAACATGGTCGATTTCTGGCTTTTGCATTACGGTTTCAGTGTCGGTATCGGTGACACCATCGCAGATACGGCAACCATGTCGCAAATTACGACTCGTCTACGGGAAGCCAAGGAGACTTGCACAACCATCATGTACGAAGCCGAGCAGAACATCATGACGGCGGAACCCGGTATGACCTTGCGAGAAACGTTCGAGCACTTGATGAAGACCGAGTTGAACAAGGCACGAGATTATGCCGGTACATCCGCTCAGAAGAATTTGAAGGCGGACAACAACGTCAAGCAGATGGTCGTCTCTGGTTCCAAGGGTTCTTTTATCAACATTTCCCAAATGTCGGGTTGTGTAGGGCAGCAAGTCGTAGAAGGAAAGCGAATCCCTTTCGGTTTCCAGCATCGGTCTCTACCACACTTTTCCCAGGACGACTACGGACCGGAAGCAGGTGGTTTCGTCGAGAACTCGTATCTTCGAGGTTTGACGCCGCAGGAATTCTTCTTCCACGCCATGGCCGGTCGAGAAGGTCTGATTGATACCGCTGTCAAGACTGCCGAAACGGGTTACATCCAGCGACGATTGGTCAAGGCGATGGAAGATGTGATGGTCTGCTACGATGGTACTGTGCGAAATTCGTCTGGTGATGTCTTGCAAATGCTGTATGGTGAAGATGGTATGGACGGTGCAATGATGGAACGTCAGGTAAGTAGACTGCTAGATGACTCTTGTGATCACGGCTAATATTGGAACTGGGCACACGACAGACCCTTGACACACTCAAACTCGGCAAAGAAGATTTCAAGAGGCGATACAAAGTGGATCTTGTCGAAGACACTCGGTTCACACTTCGTCCGAAGACTGTCATAGCTGGTATATTGGACGACAAAGTGGCGGTGCAGAGTGCGTTGGACAAAGAGTTTGAACAACTCAAGAAGGATCGAAAAACTCTGCGAGAGGTATTCCCTTCCGGCGAATCATCTTGGCCGCTCCCTGTCAACATTGGCCGTATCATTCAAAACAGTAAACAGGTCAACAAGATTGATACCCGTCAACCAAGTGACCTCAGCCCGATACACATTGTGGAGAGCGTGGAGAGGTTGACGGACGATTTGATCGTCATTCGTGGAGACGATACTCTTAGTCAGGAAGCCCAGTACAACGCTACGCTTCTCTTCAAATCGCTCCTACGATCGAATTTGGCAACTCGACGGTTGCTCGAGGAACACCATCTCACAAAGACGGCTTTCGACTGGGTGATCGGAGAAATCGATACCAAGTTCAAGGCTTCGCTCGTCAACCCTGCCGAAATGTGTGGTATTCTGGCTGCTCAGTCTATCGGTGAACCGGCGACTCAGATGACTCTTAATACTTTCCATTATGCTGGTGTATCTGCTAAGAACGTTACTCTTGGTGTACCTCGTCTAAAGGAAATCATCAACGTCGCCGAACGGATCAAGACGCCCACAAATCAGGTTTATGTACGAGAAGACATTGCGGACGATCAGGTCAAGACAAAGAACCTTGCATCGCGTCTCGCTCACGTCACGATTCGAACCCTTACGTCCAAAGTGGAGATTCACTACGATCCGGAACCTGCAGACACATATATCGAAGAGGACAAACACTTTGTGCGAGCAATGTGGGAAATGCCAGATGAAAAGAACGAAGCGGTGATGGACCGATTGTCTCCTTGGGTACTCCGTTTGGTTCTTGATCGTGCAAGGATGCAAGACAAGGGGCTAGAAATTGACGAAGTCGTCAACGCCATCAACTCGACTTTCAACTCAGACACGACGGACGTCCACTGTTGCGCGCCGTCGCAGAACTCGAGGAATCTCGTGATTCGAGTTCGAACCGTTTACCAGGAGAAGACGGATGAAGATACTGCCGACGAAGAAGATGCCACTTTACTCAAATTGGAACAAGTTATATTGGACAAGATTACCCTCGGAGGTATCCAAGGCATTCAACGAGTGTTTATGAATCAAGGCAAGCGCACGGTCATCAACAAGAATGGGGACTTTGACATGGGTCGCAGGGAATGGTTCATTGAAACCGATGGCAGTAACTTCAAGGAAGTCTTGGCAGTGGACGGCGTGGATGCTGTCCGGACATACTCGAACAACAGTTTCGAAGTGTTCCAAGTCTTGGGTATCGAAGCGGGTCGGGCGGCCCTGCTCAAGGAATTGCGAAACGTCATCGAATTCGATGGTTCGTACGTCAACTACCGACACTTGTGTCTCTTGTGTGATTTGATGACGCAAAGAGGTCGGCTCATGGCAATCACTCGACACGGTATCAACCGTACCGATTCGGGTCCTTTGGCAAAATCCTCGTTCGAGGAGACGGTTGAAATCCTCATGGACGCCGCCGCTGTCGGTGAAAAGGACGACTGCAAGGGTGTAGCCGAGAATGTCATGCTTGGTCAGGTTGCTTCGATGGGTACTGGCGTGTTTGATGTTGCCTTGGACATGGACCTGCTGAAGGATGTTATTCCTGATGCACGGGGCGACATCGCTCGATTCCAGATTCAGCATGCAGGTGCCATGACGCCTGGTGGTGGTATGACCGTGGCCATGACGCCGTACGATACTGGCAATTTCTCGCCTGCCAATGGGCGGATCGAGAATGCGGCATTCTCGCCTATTGCAGCCGCTGGTGATCACTCGGGCTTCCAATTTGGCGAACTTGCTTATGGGGTGTCGCCGGCCAATGGATTGGGTGCATCCAGCTCGGCTGGTGGATATAGTCCCACCTCTCCATCGTATAGTCGTGAGTCGAATATGTTTTCGCTACCTTGGTGATCCTGTGCTAATATCTTCGCTGCGCAGCCACGTCTCCCTTCATCACTTCGCCAGCGCACACGAGTCCTGCTTCCCCCATGTATGGAGGTGCTTCCCCGTGGGTCGCAAGTGGCATCGGCGGTCCCACTTCACCAGCATACAGGTTAGTGATACATATGCCGAGTCATCGCAATTTTCTAAACTTGCTCTTGTTACCCTACTAGCCCGCATAGTCCGGCGTACGCTTCACCGACCTCTCCTGGCTTCTCTCCCGCGTCACCTATGGGTTATTCACCTGCTTCTCCGTCCTTCTCTCCCGGGCAATATTCCCCTGCGTCGCCGAACTACTCGCCAACGTCGCCACACGGGGCGTATTCGCCAACGAGTCCGGCGTTCTCACCGGCAAGTCCCGCATTCTCTCCTACTTCTCCCGCGTTCTCGCCCACAAGTCCGGCATTCTCGCCTGCTTCTCCCGCGTTTTCGCCAGTGTCACCTGCCTTCTCGCCTGTTTCACCTGCGTTCTCGCCCGCATCGCCTGCCTTCTCGCCTGCCAGTCCGGCATACAGTCCCGCTTCTCCGGCCTACAGTCCAGCAAGCCCGGCCTATTCCGCGGCGGGAGCGCCGCCAGCGGCGAATGCAGGTGCATACTCGCCTGCCAGTCCGGCGTATTCCCCTGCCAGTCCCGTCTACTCGCCAGCCTCTCCGGCCTACGGAGGAGCTGGAGCCAATGGGCAGCAGGGACATACAAGTCCTCGTTGGTCCGGGTTTGGTGGTAACTCCCCGAGTCACACCAGACGATGATGTGCTTTCCTTCGGGATTCGGTTCTTCGTCTTGCTACTCGTCGTTGGAATTTGGTATTCGGTGTGGACGCCTTCACCGGTCGTGACTCGGCTCAAAAGAAGCGCTTGACAGAAAACAAAAGAAAACAACATCAAGGTACTACTGCCTTGTGTATACGACTGTACAGCTAGTTTGTCAATTGTGACAACGTGTTTGCCCGTTCTTCATGAAAGAACTGGCGCCATGCTTGGTTATCCAGTTGTAACCGCTAAATTGCATGCCCGAGATAAGATGAAATCTTCTGGGCGATATGATTGAGTCCAAGTTAGTGCGTATCGGTTATGCCTTCTCAGTGCTTGTAGGGAGAGATTGAATGCAGCGCTGTAGACGGAGTCTGTGCGCGACTGGACTCCTATGCTGGGTTCTGTGAAACAGCAACTTGCGGGCTTATTAGCCGAAACTACAACGAGGTCGACTTTATTTGCTTGACACTAGCTATACATCCACTCTACAGCCTTGACAAGCTTCGCAATAAGCGGACAATCCGATTTGTCTTGTCGATTGCTGGGAACAAATGCGTTCCCCGCGTTGAGTGGGAGAAGGCAAGGAAACGCTGATAGAGAGCGTTAATCTGGTTGTCTCCTTTTGGTTCCAGCCACGGATACGCCGCTCCTGTCCAAGACCATATTCGTTGTTCTTGTTCGTTGGATACTGCCTACTTCCGCCGCAGCGGTCTTGGCAGTATCAAGTCCTGCGTTGTCCGGATGCAGCAAATCGACTGCCCTGAGACGTTGCATCTTTTGAATCATGGGTATGACTTCGCTTTCCTTCAGGGAGTCGCTGGGCTTTCCCTGCACGGGCGCGGTTGCCGAGTCTTGGGTAAGGTTGACCGTTTGCGACGTGATGCGCGACGATGGTGATTTGCCCTCCAGTTCCTCCCAGAGAGGATAAAGCGAGATGATTTCCTGTACGATCGTCAACATGGTGGGTAGAGACATTGCGAAATCTGCAAAGTAGCCGGCTGCTTTCGCACGAGTAATCAATCGGTCCATCACGGGTCGACTGGTGTTTTCTGTTGTATCAGTCAAGGATAGACTTGTCCGGTCGAGCGAGGACACGGTTTGACCTCGCACTCGAAAAGGATCCCGTGGAGATTTGTCCTCCAAGCTGAAGGACAGGTATAGCGCAGCGAGGGCGATGAGGTATGGCGAATATAGCAGGCCGAGATCCGTTCGATACGTGTCATTGAGAATGAACCTATAAGCCAGGTCACATGAGTCTAAAGCGGTGCGTCAACGAGAGAGCAAGACTCACCATGCCATCTGCAGGATACTATCCTCTACATCTGATCCCGGCTGTCCTGTGCCTCGCCCAAGCAGGCGGTCTATCTTTTCCGCTTCCGTTGCTAGACCTTTGCTACCGTGTGTTTCCGAGTTACTGAGATCTATCGTGTCATCATCTTCGTCGGGAAATTGACCCGCGTCCACGGCTTCCCGACCGCATGCTGCCGCAAGGGTGCGATAAGGGTGGAAGACGATCAAGTCGAATTCGAGGTCTTCAAGTAGGTAGAATTCCATTTCGGCGAGCTTGGTGTAGTCTGCCGGAAAGCCTCGATAGCTGAACTCTAAGGGTTTTCACAGTCAGTACAGGCAGGTTTGGGTATCATTCGAGCTTACCGGAAAACGTAGCTCTAGCTTCGCTGACTACGCTCTTGATGTGAACAGGCGTTTCGTCGATCTTGGCGGCCACATAGACACAGCATGCGGCCACCATGAATGGGTCAGTCTCGCATAGCGCATTGTTGAGGTAAAACCGCTTGAAGTAGATGTTTGCGGTTGCGATAGGGATCTGACGGAGCATGAGCTTTTTCCCCAGACGGTAGATGAGGTTGGAAAAGAAGACCGCGATGATGGATAGTTGCCGAGACGTGACATATTTGAGGTCGGTTCCTTTGGATTCCTGGAGCTCTCTGCGCGAAACGAGCCAGTTGTTACTGTGTCCGTGGGTTGGTCAGTGCTTTGCGGGACGTGCATTCCGAAGTGACATTACCAATGCGTTGAATCCCAGAAATTGCTGTGAGGTGACGGTCAGCTCCGCACGATTGAGGGTTAGAAATATGCTCACCTGGCCATCCCAGCACGCTATGATTCCCTCTTGGGTGCTTGGGCTGAATTACCCAGGATGACCTGTTGCTGAAGGCATTTAGGGTCTTTCTAGAAAGTGAGGCATGCAGCAGGGATTGTGACGGTGAGGTTCCTTCGATCAGGGCTGCGCCGCCTGAAATAGAAAGTCGTTGAGAGATGTCGGGTCAAGGGTGCGTGTCGTGATTTGACGAAGCTCGGCTATGACCTTCGGCTTACTGCTCAAGTGCGTTCGATGAAACGTGATGAAACATGAATGCCGATCGACTGCGCTACAGGCCGGCCTCCGTTGTATGCCGCCATGTCCCCGCGCCGCGCCAATTTGACAGCGAATGTGGATAGACTATTAAGCGAATGTGTTCCACTGCTTGCTCTCTGCAGTTCGTAGGTGAAGCCAGTGATGCATGATAGCATGGGCTTGTAGCGGAACGTATGAGACCGTGGTATAGCCAAATTTCGACCATTTCAGTGTATTTTAGTTTCTTCCGCACAAACGTAACATGTCCTTCGTCGTCTAGTGGCTAGGATGGGTGCCTCTCACGCACCAGGCCGGGGTTCAATTCCCCGCGGGGGAATGCTTTTTGCGAAGCTGGAAAGTTCTGTGGAGCCGATATGGTTGTGCTAGCGACGAGTTTTCGTTTTGCATGTCCGAGCCACCCTTGCCGAGTTTATCCCACCTACGCTGACGCCATCACGCGGGAATAGTGTGAAGAGGTTGTCCGTTCGCTGGCCTTTCAGGAAGTACCGCTTGCATTGCGAGAGTGCCACTCTCCACCGAGTTTTATCGTTCACCATCCTCACGACGCGACCAGGTCGCCACCAATGCGACCGACATCAGGAACCATCATGGTAAGCTGGGGTAAGCTGTTCAGATTACTCCGGACGTGGGTCAGAGCAGTCCTCAACCAGCGACTTGCTTGTGTTGAGCCGGTATATGATCCCAAGGGCGGGGTCTGCCTTCTTGAAGCAAAATGAGCCGATGCCCGGGGCAAAGTCACGGCTCTTCAACGGGCAGAAACTCATACTCTCGTATGCTCACATACTTCTGCGACGGGGTGATGCTCAGCCCTCGTGTTTATCGCTTTGATACTATAGCACCCATCTGGCTTGAAGTTACGAAGTGACATATGAAATAGCACCAAGGCCGCGTGTGGGTTTCGTTATATGAAAATCGACGTGTTTTAACGCGAAGCGTTACATGACCGCAAGGACTCCCCAGCATCTCTCAAAACAAAATCCCGACTCCGTTCTCCCCAGGACCCATCGCGAGGGCATTAGCCGTACTTCGACCCCATCTCTATCGCGTCAAAAATAATGCAATTCCGCCGGAAACGTTGGAGCAAGTCAACAAACGTGCTTTCAAACCCCGACGTCAGCCTAGGGGAAAGGATGACGCTCACCTTGAGGCGTGTAGCATCATTCTGGAGAAAGAGGAAGGAACCAAGTCAGTGTGAGACAATAGGGGCTGCCTGGATAGCGAATGGGCAGGGAAGGACTTGAAACTGACCTTTCTGTCGCCCCCGTGCTTCCCCCGTGAATGCGTCCTGCTTGCGGCCTTCGGCGCCGCAATAGGAGAATTGTGTTGCTTGTTCTATAGGCAAGGAGTCAGTACCAACATAGACTCAAGAACTGCTTGGCCCTCAGCTAGCGCATCTAGTCGCAGGGCGCTGCTACTAACCTCAATAATTCCCTCTTTCTCGGATGCGGAACGGCTACGATCATGGGGGGCTGCTGCGACCGTCTCCGTCAAATTGATATTCGCTTCTCTGATCTCATCGGTCGAAGACTTTCCTCCAATCGTACCATCTGCAGCTGTCTTTGACGACGTAGCTCTGATGTACGTTTCTTCGAAACTGCGAGACGACTCGTGTTCTTGGTTCGTCGCCTTACCCGCGAAAGTGCCATCCATAGACAAGATGGATCCATTAAACACACTATATTTGTGACGAGAGCGCTCGCGATACTGCCTGGAGCGGTCACTTGCGGGCGTGCCGTCCATTGACTGTCAACGTTCAATACTCACGTCATCAACGAACCTCATACGGCTTCTTTCGCCACTATACCGTAGCTCAACATCATCCTCTCTATCACCATTTTTCACTCTTTCCTTCTAG
>JANGFJ010000051.1:0-173603 GCA_025758675.1 Naganishia antarctica
ACGACTCTCGTCTCCTCCGAGTCCGTCGTAGGACGGACGAGACTTGCCCGCAGCGTGCGCTCGTCTCAAACTCGTCCAAACTCGAGCACTCACCGACATCCCTCCCCCCCGCAGACTCTACCGAGGAATGGGCCCACCGCTGGTTGGTGTGACTCCGATCTTTGCCATTTCATTCTGGGTACGTCGAGTATTTCACTGCATGTCGGACAATCGCTAACGGTCGCCCGGCCCTGCCTCGCCTGCTCGCTGCTCGCTCTCTTCGCTCGCTCGCAGGGCTACGACCTCGGCAAACGCCTCGTCTACACTCTAACCCCCAACCGCGCCTCCCAAGCACTAACAGTGCCCGAACTCGCCTTCGCCGGCTTCTTCTCCGCCATCCCCGCCACACTCGTCGCCGGCCCTGCCGAACGAGTCAAAGTCCTCCTCCAAGTCCAAGGCCAAGGGGGAGCGGCCGCGCAGTATTCCGGGCCGTTTGACGTTGTGCGGCAGTTGTACAAGCAGGGTGGGTTGAAGAGTATTTTCCGAGGGACGGGGGCGACGTTGGGCCGTGATGGACCTGGAAGCGCTGCGTAAGTCCAGTCCCTGCCCACGATCCCAACACGGTCTAACCCCTCCCGGCAGCTACTTTGTCACCTACGAACTCGTCAAAGAAGCCCTCAAACCCACCGATTCAAACGACCTCTCCGTCCCAGCGATCATCACCGCCGGCGCGGCCGCCGGTGTCGCCATGTGGAGCATCGCCCTCCCGGCCGACACCGTGAAATCCAAGCTCCAGTCCGCGAAAGAGGGAACGTACAAGGGCGTGGTAGATTGCGTGAGGCAGACGTTTGCGGCCGGTGGTTGGAGGGGTTTCTACCATGGTTTCGGACCGGCGATGGCTCGAGCTGTGCCTGCGAATGTGAGTCCGGCGGGTAACGAGCGCTCCGGGAGAGTGGCTGACGCGTGGGATGTGGTAGGCTGCGACGTTCCTTGGTGTCGAGTTGGCGATCAAGGCGATGAACACGATGTTCTAACCTCGCTGGAGAAAAGCTGCTATGCGGCGTGGGGGTGGGGTGCAGGTTGTAGCATGTGTATGGGATGCATGGACCGTGACGTGCAGATAGGACGCCAAGAGTCGTCATCCGATGGTCATTCACAGCGCGGGAACATGACCTCGAGTCGTAGATTCGTCTCCCGTCATCCAAGATCCGAGGACAAGTCCAACTATCTAACCCGCTCCCGATACTGATCGGGTCATATGTCCTCCACCATTCCTCACCGCTCTATGCATCTCTCCAACTTGAACTTGCGTTACGAGTTGCCTCGCGCCCGGCGTTTCTAGCGGCGTTTCCGACAGCCACGTGAATCGCCAAGACGCGCACAGCATCTTCACCGCATTCGAGGCATTCCGTCCCAAGTAGCCACCTCATCCTTGTCGAGGATCTGTCATCTGTCATCTGATCACGGGACTAGCACAGGATACGTGTCTCCCATCTCCCCGCTGAGCAAACAAAGCGTCGGTCACCAGTCAGCGCATGTCATGTCCGAGTCCACAGCCGGAAGCTGATCGGATGCAATCTACCAAGCATGTTCGATCATGTTCTGCTTGCCTGACACAAAGGCGGTGCGCGGTGGAGGTGGAGGGACGATAATGGTTGGATCCTTGTATCCGCCTGCTGCATTCCTGGGTGGTTGTCCGCCCTTGTTCGTTCCTATAACACGCCCCATGGCCGAGCAGATAGTCTGTCCCCTAGATCCATCCACATCTGAGCCCAGCATGCCATCTACAGACTACTCACCAGTCGACAATACCCCTTCTGCGGAAGGCTCCGTACGTGGTCGTGGCAGCGTTTACCCAGACCATCGAGCGAGTGTATTCTCTACAGGTGAGTCGACCATCCCGCCTTCCGTGGTCACTGCTGACTCCCCTCCAGAAGTCAACGATTTCTACGACGGTACCGCCATCCCAGCCGTACGCCTTCCCCCCCTTCCCCCCCCCCTCCAGAACGACGCTAACCCCCGTCCGGCAGCCACACCGCCTAACAGGAAACTACAGCTCACCACTCGGAACCCCAACTCAATCATACTCTGACCTCCCGCGCACCCAGTCCGTCGGGTCGATGTCGCATATCACGGCCCAATATGCGGGGAATGGGCCGTCCCGTCCTTCTGCTTTGGGAGCGGCGTATGGCGATTCGTTCGGGAGTGTGGATTATGACAAGGAGGGCGCGGGGTTGATGGCTTTGGATCCGCAGGGACGGGCTGCGGCGAGGCTTGCTCAGCGGAGGGATAAGGAGGTTGGGGTTGCGGCTGGAGCGGGTGTTGGGCTTGGGCTTGGTGCGGCAGGGGATGAAGCGTTCCCGTCTTATTCGGCTGGGAAGAAGGGCATCTCGAGCACGCGGAAGAAATGGTTGTGGGGTTCGTTGGTTGTTTTGCTTCTGGTTGGACTTGGAGTCGGGCTCGGCCTCGGGTTGACGGTTGGCAAGAATGGGAACGGGGGCACGGGCGAGAACCGTGCTGCTGCGGTTGATGGTAATTCGACGACGACGACCACGACGACCACGGGCAATGGGACCGATGCGAGTGTGTTTGTAAAGGATAGTCGGTTGCATGATAGTTTCTATGCGTTTGCTTATACGCCGCAGGTATGTGCCGCTCTCCTACACCCCGCACGCGAGCTGATAGTTCTTGTGAGGACAGAGCGTACTACTACCAGAGTACGTCCAACCGACCAAACCTCGATAGTTTGCTGACCCCTCCCCAGCTGCGGCGCGTCCCTCACAAACATAACACGCGACATCCAACTCCTCTCCCAACTAACAAACAAGATCCGTCTCTACGGCGCAAACTGCAACCAGACCGCGCTCGTCCTCCAGGCGATCCGGGACACAAAGGTTGATATCGGGGTTTATGTCGCGATTTATGTGGATTCGAATGAGGCGGCTTATGCGGATCAGGTGCAGGCTGTTGGGGATGCGTTGAAGGTTTATGGGACGGATCATGTGTTGGGCGTGAGTAGGGTTGCGTTACGGGTCCGTGGCTGTGGCTGTGCACTGACGATTATCGATAGATCACGGTCGGAAACGAATACATCCTCAGTAAGTCCACCGGTCAACCCCTCTTCAACCCAAACTAACCGCTTCCCACCAGACCAACAATCAGCCGGAGCAAGCACAACCACCGCAACCGCCACCATCCTCTCCCACATCAAAGAAATGAACACCACCGTCCGCGGCTGGGGACTGGACAAGGCGCTTCCGATCGGGACGAGTGATGCTGGGTCGTTGTTGTCTACGACGTTGGCTGCTGGAATTGATTATTTCCACGCGAACGGTGAGTCCTTTTCAGTCCGTTTCCAGAGCGTGCACGAGCTGATGTGCGCGGTTTTCGGGCGGTAGTTCATCCGTGAGTTGTCCTTGGTGCGGTGCGAGGTGCGGAGTTGATGGGGTTTTTTGTAGGTGGTTTGGAACGGTTGCGATTGATGATGCTGCGGCTTGGTGGGTCGCGTTGGTGCGGTGTGGGTGGGGGAAAAGGGTTCTAACGTTATCTTGCTTGTAGGACGGCCGGCTTTTTCCAGGAATTCGATGTGGTGAGTGCTGCCGAGCCGTCTATAGAGGGATGGTGCTGACTTGACGTGCCGCAGGACGTCGCAAAATCTGTAACAAACCCACCTCACTGCGCCATCGCAGAGACCGGATGGCCATCCAGTATGTCTAGCGCCCCTCCTGCTCGCGCCGAGCTAAAACTACATGCCCTGATAGAATCCATGACGGCCTCGGAAGGAAACAACGGCGTCACAGGCGCACAAGGCGACGCCTCCATCGCCAACCTCCAGACATTCCTCGACACATTCGTCTGCCAAGCGAACCAGAACGGGACCGACTACTTTTTCTGTAAGCCCGACGAGCCCATTGGCGAGGTGTTCATCTGATTGTCTTGTACAGTTGAAGCCTTTGATGAACCGTGGAAGGCGCAGTACGGCGGGGTAGAGCCTTATTGGGGCTTGTTCGATAGTGATCGGAATTTGAAGAGTGGGATCACGATTCCTCAGTGCTCGCATACCTAGACCGTATTCGGCCCCAACCAACGTTTTCCCCAACCTATACCCGCTGCTCTGCTACGTCCAGCTCAAATACCAAACTTGGCGCTTTCCGTTCCCCGCAGGAAGCTCGCCTGATCACGACCCCGTTATGACCCCAACCATAGAAGACTCGTTTGGAAATAATGTTGTAGCAGTAGTCGCCATCTAATTACAGTATCGGGGGTTCATGCATATACCCATTCTCGGTTCCTCGTGACTTTCGTTCAATGAGAACCGCGGCGCTTTGGGAGCGTCTGTGGAGAAGGGAGCAGATTGCGGTTACTTGCCCGACTTGGACCGATTTCGACATTCCGACATCGACAAGTTCGACAAGTGCGTGCGTAATGGCAAAGTGGCAAAGTGCAAAGTGGAGGCGAATCTGACGTCAGCGGAAATCTCCCTCCGACGAACTTGACTCGAATCCACTAACATCCTGCTGTCTCGTTTGCATTCCTTGGCTATCACGATCAACCAAACTAGCGGAGAACATCTGGAGAAGGCAACCTAGATCTCCGATGTACTACCCACCTCGTGCCGGATGCGCCTACGACCCCAACTTTCCGCCCAACCTCGACATCTCCGCCTCCCTCCGCCCGGAGCAGCGGGACAATGTGGTGGGAGATGACGGAGCCGTTGACGAGTATGATCAGGAGCGTAAGATAGCCATCTACGGAATCGCAGGTCGGGTTTGGTAAGTCGGTTTCCAAGCATCCGTTCTTCTGCCATTCTGATTACTTTATCTGTGTCCTCTTTTTGTGTCCGTGACTGCAATTGTGATCCGTCTACCTCTCAGAAAGGGACGCATCGTACCCCATCTTGCCGTACCTAACAGCCTTGGACAAGACGAATTTCGAATTCGACCCACCATGTTCGATCTTTGCAAGGGAATCTACGCAGGAAGCCGATCCCGTTCGCCCGCTGCCGGTCATTCTCGAACTCGGTTCCGGACAGTCCCTTGCTTCGCTGCATCTACTTTCCGAGATCCATCGATCAGGCCAGCAGCGGCGAGCTCAAGAAGAGCAAGAGAACTGCAACCACTCAACTAGACGGACAGAGGTCTATCTGACGGATCTGGAAAACGTCGTCCCCCTCGTATCAGAGAATGTGAATCGGTGGAAACAGAAGATCGAGGAATCCGTTCAGGTGTTAAGGAATGGTGGAGTGGCAACGAGGAGTGTTAGTGCGCGGAATGAGAGCGATTACGACCCCGAGGACACGGAATCATGGGAGAAACGGTCCGACGTCGATGTCTTCTCGGTCGCGTTGCCTTGGGGAGACATCTTCGCCGCAGATGCCCTCCTTAAACAGACATCGGAAACCAATCTGGGATTAACACATATCCTGATGATCGATCTCGTGAGTCCTCGCTTTCTCGGTAAGTGGCGAATAGTGTGCTGACGGATGAACCGCAGATCTACTTTCCGCATCTATATCCGCCTCTGCTTAGGACGCTTCTACATATTACGCAGCCGCCGTTTTGTACCGTGGATGAAACTACACGGACGGGGACGGCAGGTACAGAGGGTCCACCAGGCACAGACAAGCACGCTACGGTGGGACCAGAAATTATCCTCACGTGTACGTCCTACTTCGTTTCCTGGTGACAGAATCGTATGCCAAACCTCCGTTCCCTCAGACCGCGCCCGCTCTCTCGAATTCGAGGAACCATTCTTCCAATCCTTCCAACGATACTTTCAAATTACCCCTCTTCTATCCCGCCGCCGTCCTACCATTCCCGCGTCCGGCCCTCCTGCTTCCGGAGACGTGAACCCCGCCCCTGCGGCATGGCGCGTGCATGGACAGGCAGATGGAGTGTTTACGTACATCTGTCGGCGGTGGAGGGAGACGCTTCCTAGTTCGCATTGGAAGTTCCCAGAGACGGATGCGGAGGTGATGGGTGGTCCTGCTGTGCCCGGTGGGGACGGCACGGGGGCGCAGTCGGGGATGGAGAAGCCGCAGAGGGATCACGAAATGCGATGGGGATGGGCGGAGGCGCAGTTGGGGGCGATAGAGTGGGAGTAGGGGAGGTTCTGGTGCGGCGGAGAGTCGTGATTCGTTCGTAGTTTGTACTGAGATGTGGCGAGGTTGTTCGTGGATCTTACCTCATGTGCGGCCGATTGAGGTTGTATTGAAGTATTTGCCGGTTTCGTGGCAAAGTGATCGTAAGCTCGAAGAATCACTGAAATCTCAGGGCAGGGAAGCATAATGAGCAAGGCTTGCAACCAGCTTGGGTCTCATACTTGTAGAACGCCACCCGGAATACACAGACAGAAGTATGATTTGTTGTTTGTGATGCAACGATTGAGCAGCAGCATGTCACGAAGATTAGTCGCACACCCACCCTTCCGGTGAGCGCAATGTCCTGAGATATACGATTCAGTCAGAGAAAACTGGGAAGAATTGCATCGTGGACAGCTGGTGCCGGCAGCAGACATTATGACGTTTCGGCACCTCAGACAGAGTACAGGTTCAGTGAGAGAAAGTAACGGAGGCACAAAGAGAGGGGAGATGTCCAAGCCGGAACGCATAGAACACAAAATACGCAAAATGTTTTCCCAAACCCAGAGTCGATCAATTTGCTTTCCGATACACCGCGCCTTTGTCAAACGCATTGCTTCTAGTCTAAGCGCGCCCAGAGTCAGCCAGGCCCAGGCAGCATACCGTTTGGCTGTAGGAACAGCCTCAGTCACCGTCACCGTCGTGGCCGTCGTCGTTCTCGCCGGCGCCGTCGTCATCTCAGCTTGCCGCACATCCCTTGAGCAACCGTTTTCAAGCCGTTGGACCACCCCGACCACCCGTCAAGTCAAGTCACTGTTTCTTTCATCCAGGTAGAAGAGCAAAGGTTAGTGTTTGTGCCGTGCGATCTGGATGGATTGGTGGATATGTTGTGGGAAGGGAACGGAGCAGGAGAGATGAGGATGGAAGGAGATGGAAGGGTTGGACATGGTGGATTATTCGAAAACGACAATGCAGCAAGTCAACCAACTTCAGCAAACATGCAGAGGATTCATCTAGTCCAGCAACAATAAAGGAGAGATGAAGAGAGGTCGGAAAGCCGCGGTGGGGAAGAGACGATTGGTGTTGGCAGCGCATGCCAGACGGATGAGGAAACAGCGAGGAGGGGACAGCATCGATTTGTTGGACGGAGGAACACCCCGCAAGATGGGTCGCAGAATGTTGACACTCTACCCATTCCTCACAGATGGCCCGAAACACTGATCTCGCTCCCCACGTCGGTCGACACTCGCGATCCGCCATCTTCGCCAAGCGAGGTCTCTACAAGGGACAGAAGACTGGTACCGTTGCCAAGAAGGAGGAGCAGCCCGCCACCGAGGAGAAGACTGGAAAGAAGTCCAAGTTCTACCCCGTGAGTCGAGGCGGAGCAGCGTGCTGGAGCCCGTACTGAACGTTTCGTCGATAGGGTGAGGATGTCTCCAAGCCCAAGGTCAGCCGAAAGACCATCGGCAAGACCCAGCTCCGATCTTCCATCACCCCCGGAACCGTCCTCATCCTCTTGGCCGGTCGATTCCGAGGAAAGCGAGTCGTCTTCTTGAAGCAGCTCGATTCTGGTTTGTTGCTCGTTTCGGGTCCTTTCCGACTCAACGGTGTCCCCATGCGACGAGTCGGCCAGGCCTACGTTATCGCTACCTCCACCAAGGTCGACTTGGCTGGTGTTTCCGTTCCCGAGACCGTCAACGACGCCTACTTTACCAAGTCCAAGACTGCCGGTAAGGAATCCAAGGAACAGGAGTTCTTCGGTGAGGGTCAAGAGAAGAAGCTTTTGCCCGAAGACAGGAAGTCTGGGCAGAAGGTGAGTAGAGGAGAAGGGTGATTCGAAGAGACGATTGCTAATGTCGATTCCCGTATTGCAGACCATCGACGCCTCCTTGTTGTCCAACATCAAGAAGGTCGACAACCTCGCCAAGTACCTCCGAACCCCCTGGTCCCTCTCCAAGGGTGACCGAGTTCACGAACTCAAGTTCTAAACCCATTACCATACACACCAAAACTTCGGACCAAAAGAGTGGAATGGAAAAAGGACAAGAGAGCGGGTACGAGTGAGACGTTGTAGGATGGCAGGAATGGGAGGACGAGTTGTGCACTGCCCGGTGCGCATGGGAGAGTGCGCAAAGAAGTGGGCGCTTTTAGGTGGATGTCTTGCTATTCCAAACGGGTTGGGGAGCTCGAGCGAGATGTCTGCCGGCAAGGTTATCTTGTGGATTTAAGAAGTGCAGCATGGGGGATTCAGGCGAAAGGGGAACTAGCTAGTTGTAATGAACCTTGTCCTGTTGCGTCTAGACGCCTCTTTGTTGTTCCTCTTGGTTTGCAAGAGCCTTGATCTTCATTCATCCCTAACGACCAGATACGAGAATATACTCGTTCATACGCATCGGCTAGAAAGGTGTGTTGGTCATGTTCATACTTCGCCACATGTTGCACCTTACTCAATGTGAAAGTCGCAAATCACAAGAATCGCATAGCACAAGAATGAGCAAGGTGCGCTTTTTAGAGCACGATATGATGCCACAGTAGGCCCCAAGATACCACTCAAATTACCACTCTTTGGTACGCACACCATCAGATTTGCTATCATCGTGCATCCGTGCGTTGCACCGTTCAGTCTTCAGGCGCAATCCACATCGAGCCAGTAGCCCAGTGTTCCACATTTCCGCTTCCTTCAGTTGATCCATTAAGTGCGTGAGACCCGGGCCCGCCATCTTCATCCGCGTCTTCCGCATCTTCCCCCGTCTCCTCATCGTTTGCTGCTCCTTCACCCTCGTCGTCCTCTTCGCCATCGCTTTCAGGTTCTTCGCTAGAATCCCACTCTTCACCGTCTTGCAGAACCCATTCCTCGATGACAGTGATTGCTGGCGGGTTCCAAGTGTTGGTGGTCCTGAATTCGCCCACGAACATCCCGTTGGAAGCGTGCTTCCCTGGTAGGCGGTGTACCGGGCTGAGACATCGCATCTCGTATCAAGTCGATGTTGTTTTGGCAAAGTTCGTAGACGAGGGCAGAACTATCGGGAGCTGGGCCCGACGAGGTTCCTTGATCGCCAACGAGATCAGGTTGATAGTCGACTTGGAGAATGCGCTTGTAATCGTGATCGTTTGAGTAACATGTCGCACGGATTTGAAGCGAGAACGGTCGGGTTCTGGCTCGCCCTTCCAGACCCTCGACGAGTTCCTTGATGGACTCTGGCGAGGGCACGATCTCCTCCCGCAGGTTGGGCTTGCCTTCGTCATCGACCTTGAACGGATTGGGAAGGGCTTGAGATCGGAATCTCCAGAGTAAGGTGATATTGACCTTGATCGGTTTCTTGGACGACGATACGTGATCAACGATAGCTTTGACAATGGGACGCTATGCAGAACGGTTTACTCAAGCTGTTGCGCGGATGGTTCTCGTGAGACATCGAAAAACTCACCCAAATCGGCTTATCAAGAGGTGATGATTCCCCGTCATCAGTTGAAAAGCGGTAAGGCGCTAGAATGCAAATATGGATCGACTCGAGGTACGGCCAGTACTGAAGCCGGATACTAGGCAAAAGCTTGCCCCACTGATCGTTCAGCGTGTCCAAATCACCACGTTTGAAATCGTGCGACAGGTGCAAGTTTCGCAACGCCGGCAAGTCGAATTGTTGCAGGATCAGATCGAGCTGCTCAGCCATCATTTCAGATTTGGCGGTATCCATGAGAGTGGTACCCAAGCCAAGCTTGATGTGTAGATCGCCCACGGTCGACAATGTGCAGGCTCTCGAACAACGTAGGTCGAATTTCATGACGGGTATGGCGTTTGCGCTATCTTGCATGGCTAGAAGGCGAGGATCTTCCTTGTCTAGAAGGTGCCAGTCGATCTCGAGATGTTGAAGGGCGTAGTAGGATTGAAGGATGTCTCCGATTCCTCGACTCTTTGAGATGATAGCGCTGTTGTCCGAGTTTACTGATGTTTTACGGGACATGAGACGCAACTTGCTGTGTGATAGAGAAGTTAGGCAAGACCTGAGAACCCGAGAGGTACAACTAAGCACCTGACTCTTGCCAACAACCCAGGCCTGATCTTCTCCGCCTTTCCATTCCCTCCCCGCTTGTACATCACTTTGATGAACCTAGGATCTCGCGAGACAAACAAGACATTCCGGATATACTGCGAAACTGAAGCCAAGCTAGAGACACTAGATCCCGAAGGAAAAGGAGCGGAAGTACCAAACTTGATTTTGGAATGATTGCAATCCTTGTCGTCGGTGTAGAAACATAGCCCTTGGGTGTTGGCTTCCTTCTCTCCAAGCTCGCTCAGCAAGATTTGATAGGCGATCAAGTCGAGTATCTCGGGTGGGAGATTGTCGAGATTCATGTTGCTGTCGCAATGGCAGAGTGAGGAGAGATACGGGTTTGACGAGGGATAATACTGCTTACCACAATGTTTATATGATAACAGCCGGTCTCCACTCTGCAAGAAACGTGCCAAAGGGTCTTGGGCTGACGGCGAAGGGTCGTTGATGTGGCGATCTGAGCCGGTGGATTGTCAAGACGGATGTTGGTGACCAAGAGGGTATAAGCCAAGTTGCTGTTGAAGGGGATATGCACACTCGGAAGGGAAGTCATCAACATTGTTATTATGCTCGGTGGGGAAATCCAGGCTGCCGTTAGTGAGAGCTCGATGTTTCAGATTCATCGCAAGCGCCTTTGCTTCCGCTGGCTAATCTATGGTGATAATGAGCGGCACATGACAAGTGAATGCCGTCATCGCTCAAGGTCAATGACCATGCTGCGCTCGAGCTGCCATCATCAACCTTGGTCCTCTCAAAAGGATCCGTTGTAGCTGGACCTTTGAGCGCAGTTGATACCCAGATGTCATGCGGATGGCATTCTTCCATCGTATCTCTCAACCGGGACATTCGTCTATCGGAAACTGAAATGCAATGCTCTGAATCCCTTTTGGCCAGCCTTTGATGGAGCTAACAAGGACATCCTGCAACAAGTAGGTCAGCTACATGACCATCGATGACATGCGCGTGTTCAACTCACAAGGAATCTATTCACTTCCCCCTTGATTCTGATATCTCCCACTTCTAGCGACACCTCGATGGCAGGTATGGAACAAGCAGACATCATGCGCTTGCCAAAATCAGTCCAGAGTCCCTATCTGATCTCGTCCGGCTTGTCGCAAAGTCCAAATGGTAGTATTCGAGCTGCGCGATTTTGGATTTCTTGATAGAAGCGTTGATATGCTGAAGAAACTTGGGTAACGTACTGTTCGTGTTTGGTCGTAGAAGCCGTCGGCATTCGTGATAAACACCTAAACCTTTGGAGGGAGCGAGCGAGGGCGTTGATGAGGTGATGGTCGCCCCGTTCCCGTTCCCGTGTCGTCTAGCGGCATCTTCGTGGTGTGATCGATCAGGGTCTTGCGGGTAGATGAAATCGATGTGGATGCAGGAGACGTCCGGGAAGAGGTCGACGTAATCCTTCAGAATAGGTCTCATGCTTGGTCCCTCAGGACTAGCTGTCAGTATCAGAGACCTGGGAATAGAGCAGACCCATCAGTATAGTACAGCATTCTGCTACTTGGAACACGGCTCACCTGACCTTTCCTCGCATCGAGAGCTCCAACGCCTTGCGGGTCTCCTCTACCTTGGCCTTTATATAGCTCATCACGCGCTGATTCACCCAGTTCCGCTCGAACAACATGCTCCTCAGCTTCTTCGACACTGTCGCCAGGGATAACATATCCTTCCGGGATGAGGGAGACCTTGAGGATGCCGTCGGGCGTGAGTCGAGATACTGGACGACATGGAAGAAGATACTTGGAGGTAACTGATCGAGGTTTTGCATATCGCTCGTTGTGACTCGCTGTTGGAGATTCAAGTTTGTCCTTTAACGATGAAGAACGGTAGGATCTGGTGAGGGGAATGTAACGGTCAACAAAGAGAGACGAGGACACCACCACTTACATACGAGAAACTGCGCAATCCTCCTATCTTTCTAGCCCAATTTCTCCTTTCCGCATGACTGCCTGATGCGACTCGATCCTGAAACGCCAATAAATCGAACTATCCAGTCGCCTATGTTGTGGCATGTATGTTGTGGCATGTGTCTTGAGGCGGGACGGGATAAGCACTGCTTCCCCTACCTGCCTCGCGAGTTCGCGAGTCTGCTTCATTCGATGCGAGCGTCACTTTCCTTTCCGGTGTTTCTCTATGTCTTGGTGTCGTCCGTTAGCATGATATATGACGACTTCCTCTGAAGCTTGCTTATTGCTATTGTTTGTACTGATGGAAGCCTCCTTGACAGCCCAACCAGCCACCAACATACATACCCCTCGACCATCATGATATAGGCAAGAAGAACTGACCGGACACAGAAATTGCGCAAAGGCCACCGATGTTCAACAGCTTTTAGCTCACCTCGAAGGATCCGTATGTTGATGTTTTGAGCATCATTCAAACAATATATGATTATAATTATAAAGTACGGTGTCTATAAGGTCTATATTTGAACGAAACTGTCACAGAACGGAGAACACTGTGTCGTGTGACGAGTATGCAGTCTGTGACTTTGCAGATCCCTCCGCTCTAGGGCGCAGGGAACAAGGCCCAGCAAATGATCGGTGGCTGCCGTTATCAGCCAATGGGTCAACCGCGTGCTCTTACTGGGTCGCTCGACTCGACCTCTTTCGTACCGCCTCCCCCTTGAAGAAGAAGAGGAAGGGGATTGGAGCGATGACGCAGGAAATAAGGGCCAGTAGCAAGCCCGCGTACTGAAAGCCCATGTTGTGCTACAATCGGCAAGGATCAGTCATGTCTCCTGGAGGTACTGACGAGAAATACCAGCCGAACTTACAAACATCTGAGTTACCCAAAGTGGGACGGACGACGCGACCAAGGAACGCATCAACGTTTTAGCTGCCAGTGCACTGATGGGATGGCCGGTGAAAGTGAGTAACGGAAAGCCGACAATCTAACGCACAACACACCTTGCTGCATATGTGACATATGAATCCACGATGTACTGCGAGATGGAAGTAGTCGAGGTTCTGAATCAGTGGGGAAGTTCGAAGGTCGAACTAAACCACTTGGGACTCACAGAATTGGCAGAAACATAGACAAGCAGCATCGCGAGGCCGAACAGAGCACCGCCGACACATGGACCGATCCAATGCACCTGACATCGTACAAAGTTAGCGCCATTGGTACTTGGTGTTACATAGACAGCTCACCCATTCATATCCACCGGTGAACGCAAAGATGAAAAGGCCAACCGGCAAGATTCTGAGGCAGTCGGTGGAAGTCAGTTGTCAAGATTCCAAGAAGCACTTCGGCCCATGAGCACTCACATCGAGCCAGCCATCATAGGATACAGCCTGGCTTCGGGGCGTGGCCCATTCTTCGACGCCCGAGCGTACAAAACTTCTTGGTACTGAAGTGCAGCGAAGGCCACGGCAATACCGAGCTACGTAGGAGGGATAAGACATCAACGTCATTCTGTCGCATCAAGCGATCGACTTACCATAACTGAAACGAAAGATGTGCCTGTTGTACCAGAATTCCAACCCCTGACTTCCTCGAATGCAATCGGGAAGGCGAAGAAAAGGAGGTAGAGCAAAGAGTAGATGAAGGACAGGTAAATTGACATGCACAGCACGATTGGCTCGCAGAACATCAAGATGAAAGGTCGAGTAAGGGCGATCTTGAGTGTAGATGAAAACGAGACTTGGTTAAGTTCGTGCTCGGCCTTGTAAGCGTTCGAGTTGTGTTCTTTTCGTAGCTTGGCTGCTTTCCGCTTGAGAAGGATCGGAGCGTATGTTTCTGGTGCGAAACAGGTGAAGATGAAAATCGCGCCGAGGAATGCGAACAGAACCCAGTAGATAATGCGCCAGTTGTGTGTGCCAACGTAAATCCAACCACCGAGGAGTGGCCCTAGACAAGGGCCCATGCTAGGTGGATCACGATATGAGAGCCCGGAGAGGGTGACCGACAGGTTCCAGAACTTACAAGATTGTGAGGGAAAATACGCCCATCGGGATACCACGTTCATGAGAACCCCAGATATCCGCGATCGTGCCTCCGACGTTGGTCATTGGCGCGGACGCGGCTGTACCAGCAATCTATACATGATGGAATGTTAAAATACTCCACATGTTCAGGACATTCGTCGCATACACACCAGTCGACACACCAGCATCGTTCCTATATTTTGCGCCAGCGCGCTCGGAAGAGTAAAGATGAAGTAGAAGAACATGCTGATCATGTACACCGGCTTTCGACCAATCATTTCGGATACTAGAGGAGTTGCAAGGACACGTGAGCACGGGACAATGCAAGAGACAGAATCCACAAGAAACTGACGTGGCGCAAATACCAACGGTCCGACCCCAAAGCCTACCACAAACAAGGTAATGCTGATGAAGATAACCTCGTTGGAAACACCTAGATCCCTGGCTTGTGCTGGTAGGTTGCCTGTCGGCATGGCGCTACCTAATGCGACAGCAAGGCACAGCGCTGACATTCCCAATGTCACGAACCTATGCACGTTAAAGATGGTTAGTGACTTCACGTGTTAGGCGGTGCGGCGCACTGACCACTTTCTTGCCTTGCTCCATTCTTTAGGGTTCTCGCCACTTCCAGGCTCGAACTCCACTAGGGTAAACTTTTCCGCTGCTTCCAGGTCCCGGGCAATACTATGGACTGAATGAGCGGCGGTCGTCGTAGGAGACAGGGCGTGCGAGATGTCGGGGTCGTCGTGAAGATCGCCGATAGGCGCGTGCTGTAGGTGTCGCTCAGCTTCCGCCGTGAATATGGGTGGACTGGCGAGTTCTGCTTCGAATGGAACAGACATGTCGACTTGGCTGAAGTTGTGGGCGTTTAGCTGTCGTCTTCCCCTTTGATATGGCTAACTTAGCGATGCTGTGATTTTAAGGTATTCGACCCGTGGGTGAAACGTCGAGGAGTGAGCATGCCTTCAGTATAAGTACCTCCTCCAGTTTCCAGGCGAAAAGGCATCTCTTGCTTGCTACAGAAGCCAACATGATGAAAGACCGATCCTGGGCAGAGGTTGGAGATGAATCTCGGCATTGGTGGCAGCCTTTCTAACTGCCTTAGCGATGGAACGAGCCAGCACACGAGACTGCCTGTTTAGTAGGGCGAAAACGACATGATTTGATGATGTGCAGCTGGAACAATGCAAGAGAATGCTGTTGGCCACTGTGACGCTTATCAAAGGTCGGCAAGAAAATATAAAATTCAGACAATTCAGTCGCAGAAAAGCGGCGTAGACGCGGCGAGCTGGTTCAAAGTCGCGTTTCAGCCAGAGATCTCCGCGGCCGTATCGATTCCGTCAGCTCCAAGGCCTGAAGATTGCTCAATTTACTCACTAACGGAAGTCGACTGCTCCGTCAACGTTGAAGCCGCCATCGATATCTGCTATTCATGGCAGACCGACGGTGCCGAAGGATCATGGTCCGAATAGCCATATTGACACATGTCGCTCACCTGTCTTGGCAGTTGAGGTCCGCGGTAAATCAAGTCCACCTGCAGCGGGTTAGGCCCCAGCGGGTTGTTTACTTTGTGAAAAGCGCGCAAAGAAGCGCACAAAGACTGGAGGATGAGGGTAATTCAACGAGTTCGCCCATCGTAGCTTTCCTGTCCTTTACCTTACATTTGCAGACTCCGCATCGAGGATTACCAGACCACAACGAGCTCTAGAACGCAGACCATAACGACATCTAAAACGCGGACACTGACAACATGACAGTCCCGGCTCCGCCCAAACCCGGCGCGCAGACGTTCAAACAACCGCAGAAACGTCCCGCTCAAGCGTCATCTCAAGACACCACATCGCATCCGACCAAGAAGCAGCGCCTCGACCGAGTTCAGAAGGATGGGAAGGGTGTTGCCAAGGTGGCAGGTGCTCGATCGGCAGGTGGGAACGGCAAGGGCAAGGGGAAGGTGGTGGGAGGTGTTGCGAATGGAGGGGAGAAGGCGACGACAGGGTTGATTTCGACTGCTCCGGAGACGAGTGCGAAGGAACCCAAGGAGACGTCGACGATTTCCGCGCCGAGACTTTCCGAGTCTGGGAAAGAAGGAGCGGATCGGGGAGGTGCTATTGTGACCGCGAACACGAGGAAGAAGACCGTCTCTATCCAGAATCAGAATACCGCAAAGGCGACGAAAACAGATGACAAGAAAGCTCCTGGGCCGTCCAAAGCACAAGCAGGCAAGGCAAACAATCAGACCTCCGACAAAGTCACCTTCAAGAAACCAGCCACCACGAACGGAAAACAATTAAAGACTGCGCGCCGCATGCAGCCGATGAGACCTCTGACCAAGGACGGGCAAAGCGCTCTCAGTCGACCCAAGAAGGCTTCCGGCTCCAATCCGACAAAGGAGATCAAAGGCCGGGACGTGGTGTTTGTAACGAGGAAGACCAGTCTCGGGAGTTATATGCGGAGATGCAAGACTCTGTTGGTAGAGGATGGGTACGTTCCTTCTTCCTGCAACAACGGCCGTGGTTTGATCTTTTCGCTACAACAGACTCAACCAAATCACACTCCACGCATTATGCGTGGCGATACCACACGCCGTCATGCTCCTCTACGCGCTCACCGACATCTTGCCCTTTCCTCGACAATTCATCCACCATGAGATCCAGACGTCCAGTGTTGAATGTCATGATGAGATGTCTGTCGTTGCTGCGGGCTTGGAGGAGGGGGAGGTTGCTGGAAAGGGGGACGTGAAGGGGAAGGGAAAGGCGTTGGCGATATTTGAGGAGGATGAGGCTGGAATTAGGAGTCGCGTAAAGGTGAGTCGTTATCGAGCTATTTCACTACGATGGGCCTCTCACGTTGCACTGGTATAGTCCGGCATCCAAATCACCATCCGTATAGGCAAAGGTGCACGAGTTTCCCCGGCAGAGCATGAGAACCCGACGGGCGCTGCAAAGTCCACGAGCAGGCACAAGGCCCGACCGAACAAGGTGCAGCGGGTTGCTAAACGGGCTCCGGAAGATCATGATATGGCCGACGCGGACGACGATGTGGGAGAGCTGGTGGAAGCTATCGAGGAAGAGGAGGGTATGAATGAGGAGACGTCGGTGCCGGTGGTGGTACCACCACCGACGCTCGATCAACCAGATCAGTCATCCACGGCGGGACCAAAGGAGACGGGTAAACCATTCAAGCAGGGTAAACCGGGGAATCAGCCAACGGGTGGGCAGAAGAAACAGAACGTGAAGGCAGGGGGAAAGCAGAAGTCTGGTAAATCTGGTGCGGTTGCCATGGAAGTGGATTGAGCTCATTAGTGCAGTTGTATGGCATGGGTCAATATCGCTCCGAAATCGGATGGCGAGTTGTCTTCCGGTAAGCATGGAAGCGGTGATAGCAAAGCCTGCCCTATAGTCAACATACGATTATACTATAATTCCTGGTGGGTGCGCTGAACCGAGTCATCGGATGCAAAGCGCGCGCACTTTGTACGAAATGACGAAAGAGTTTCCTTGTTTCCTTGTTTGCTTTCATCAGCTCCAGTCTGGCTGGTCTTGAAGGACGGATACCCTGCGCAGGACAACCCATCCCTCGACAGTGGATCCTGCAACATCTGTCCGACATTGCTCCCCCGCCCATGTCGCCAACATCGCTGGGCAATCCTTACCCCGCCGACGCCCATCCTCAGAATGGCCAACTCTCCACACAGAGCAACGAGAACTCGGTATCGCTGCGATCCAAGACGTCGACGGATTCTGCGACTGCCAAGACTGCAGGAATGGATCGAGTGTGGCGTAGTGGTCAGGTAGTGCCGTCGGAGCGGAAGCTTGTAGGTGAGGAAGGGCAGAAGGTTGTGGTTGCGGCGTGGTAAGTCGAATTTTTAGCAGTGGACACAGGAGAGTGCTCATCTTGGTATTGCATCAATCAGGCTCCGTCATGCACTCGAGCCGAATGAAGCCGCTTCGACACCGATCACCGACATCCACCATAACTTAAGCCAAGCCTTCCCCTTCCCGCCAACCATGTCCGCTCCAGCCACGTCCGCCGACTTGGTCCTATACATCACACAGGTCTTCCCGGATGCGGTCGAGCGGGGTGAATCAACCTCCCAAACAACGGTGAAAGCAACACTCTTGCCTGTGGACTTTGACAAGTCTGCCGATATATGGGCTCAAGCTGGGTACGACCTCACGACTTGGGTTCTGCAGTACGTGCAGTCTCAGATCTCCAGTCACAAGCTTAAAGGTGACAATGCGGAGATCGGTGTAAACACAAGTCAGAGGGATGAGAGTCATGGGTTGGTTGGTACGGGGTTGAGCTTGACGTGCAGTGAAGGTGGTGACAAGTCACAGGCCCGGGCAGCTTCAAAGGGGGAAGGAACAACCACAGTCAAGGTGGAAACGTCGGACGCTCCTACCCAATCCACTCGTCCGGCCGCGAAATTCGATCCGAAACCGTCTAGCAACGACAAGGTCCCCGATTCGGCATTTACGCTCTCAACTACGGCATCCTTGTCTTTTCCGCAATTCTCGATACGGAAGAATTTTCGGACGTACGTGTCCCCGTCGGGGGAGGTTAGCGTCACCCCGTTGACAAATCCACAGCCCGTCGAGGGGAATCAGAACGTGACGCCATCCGATTCTGCGCAGCTTGCTGTTACCGATCAGCAGAATCCCGTGCCCGAGCAAAAGCCGCAAGAGGTGTTACATAGGGTGGTCAATACCGGGAAATACTGTCCGCAGGTGTTGGGCAAGGAGGGAAGCCTACGGGTTGCAAAAAGCTGGCAAGTCTTGAAGTTATATCGACGTGCGGCCTTCCCGCTGACAAATACCTCTACTTACGCAGGCTACACGCTTGGCTTGTCCCTTCGTCGGCGCAAAAGCTATCATCGGTAGAGGACACGGGAACACCGGCTACATCGAGGCGTGCGACAACCAAGGACGCTACCCTTTCCAAATACCCAGCACCGACAACAATGACGCCTTTGAGTGATGTTCATACCGTATACTCGCAATATGCCTTTCATCCGCCCCAGTGTCCGGCACTTGGCTACGACGAGTTCTTGGCCATGATGCAAAACGATGGCGCTCCCGCACGGACTCAACAGGAATCAGAGGATGAACCGCTGTGGACGCAACCGTGCGGTCTGGTCTTGCGCCAGGATATACCTCTCGAATCTTGGAACCCCTCATCGGAATCTCTCTTCAAACCCAACAAGGCCTCGAAACAGGAAATATCATATCTCGTCCAGGCGTCGTTCCGCTTTGACCCGAATCCAAGCATGGACGCCGAAGCATACCTCGCAACAGGAAACAATGCGGAAAACCCAAATTCGTCTGCAAGAGGCGCCCATTACAAGGAGCACGACTTGATATGGCGGAGCGTGGGATTGAATTTCGCGCGATGGATCAAGGCAGAAAAGTTAAAGAGGAAACTCGATGTGGATGTGGCTGGAGCGGCGGAACATGTGGAGAGATTGAGCAAAAGGAGAAAGGTGGATCCGGTTGCTGGTGGTTCGAATCCCGGTATGCCATATGCCCCTGGAGGGTCGGTTTATCCTCCGAGCAGGAGTGCATATGATCATCCTCCGCCGGCTCGAGTTTCGGTCTTGGCGCGACCTGTGGACCCGCTTACGCCAGAGCAGAGGAGAAGACAGATTATGGCGCATTGGTAAGCGATTTGTCCTATCCCACGTGAAGGGTATCCCCTAACGAGTGTTTCGTTGCAGGCTCAACGAAAACTACGCTCGACATTCCGATCCCAACCTCCGAATCGAACAAAAAGTACTCTGGTCCGCGTTCTTGATTCAAGTCGTTCGCGCGCTTCCACCATGGGAAAGCGAAATCTTCACCTTTATGCGTCCAAACGAGCTATTTGCGTTGACTACCGAGATGTGGGGCACAAAGCTGTCATCGGAAACTCAGCCTGCCGATACTTCTGGCGTACAGCGATCAAGCTTTTGGATTTGTGGTATCGTTGCGAGACCGCCGCAGGGGACGCAGAAGATGCACGCGATACAGCCGAGGAATCCCTTGATGCAGCAAGTCCCTCATCAAGATCGGACCATGTCGTACCAAGTTGCGCAATCATCGTCGAGGATCCAGGGATTCTCAACTTCGTCTTCAAGTCTGTCTACTCGATCGTTGGAAACAGCGGCACCACGGCCGACACAGACGGGATATCAAGATGCGAACATGTTCCCCTCTAGATCGAATCCCGTTTCTAGTACTTACGCTGCCCATACTTCAGCACGAACCCTGCCAGGGCATACTGTATCACCGCTCGAAAGAAACGGCACTATGCCCCCGTCGGTGCCTGCTAGAAATTCAATCAGCGGTTATGTGGCGTCTCACCCACTTGTTCAAAATGGTACATCAGCCGATACCTCGCACCCTCCTGTCAATCATCATACTTCGTCCATCAGTCAGACGCATACGTCATCGAACCCACCATCTCAGCTCTTCCTGTTGCCGAGCATTCATCCACCGTCACTGCCGTATCTGAGCAATTTGAGCTCCCGACCAGTGCTTCCGCCACCGCCAAGCTTGTCGACTCGTCACCAAGGTGAATCGCCGTACCAAGCATCTTCCACCAACGGAAGTCACGCTTCCCATGTGTACCCCCAAAACGTGCTTCCACCGATGCGAAACCAAAATCAAGGAGACTCGACTGGGACCAGCCATGCATCAGGGGACACGCAACGCCCGCTGCGTTGAATGTGCTATGGTGATGGGAGTGTACCCGTCTTCGCCATGTCTGTTTTCTAATGATGGTACTTATTACTGGTACTTGTTGTACGCGATGTAGGTATCCACGCGGACGGTTTACATGTCATCTGTTCCCTTTACTTTCATGCGTTGCAGCAGACTGCCGATGAAGCATCAATCGCTTGCAAAGCCGACGCCGCAGTCGTTACCTAAAGTAGGCAAAATCTCACGATGGCGGATAGGGGCAAGTGTTTCAGGTTTCGATCGCATCAGCCAAAGGAGCAAATAGGAAAACCGAGGCAAACGCATGGAGAGGAGATATATAGTCTGCGCTGGTACGTCATTTCGCCCCTCATTCGAAGCTTCTACATTCAGTAGTTTCATCCATCATCCAACGTCAGCTCGAACATCACGTCACACCACTCCCACACCATCAATCCGCTTCACCGTCCGCCAAGATGAGCCTGCTCGCTCTCCCGAACGAAATCCTGGATCTCATCATCGATTTGCTGAACGTACCGACAAAAACTCACGAATATAGCTCCAAGTTACCGTTGTCCACTGCGTGTTTGTGCAAACTCGACAAGGTCTATGCCAAGGACCCGGAAGCCTATCCGATCTGGCCGGAATGGAAGAGAGATTCTCTGTCGTTGAGTTGGGTTTGCAAACGATTTAGAACTTCGATTTTTGATCGGTTTTGGTTGAAGAAGGCAGTGATGGACTGGAAGGAAGAAGACTTGGCGAAGGGTCGGTCTTTGCTATCTGCTGCATCCTGCGATAAAGTGCAGTAAGCTCCCATCACATTCCCGAATTGATGATGTCGTTCGCTGATCCGAACTTGATCCGTAATTTCAGGGTTCTCGTCCTCCGTGGTGACTGCAATGCTTTTGCTCCAAGACCACTCTTGGGAGACTACGCTCAACTCTTTCCAAACCTTCAAGAGATCCAGATTGTGGCAATCTATCCAAGCCAACCTGCTTACGAAAAGACATCCAAACCCAACGCCAAACCCGTAACCAGCAACAAGAACACTCGATCCTTGGCAACCGCATCTTCCTCGTCCAAACCTGTACCGATCAAGTCGTTGCCCCCTATCGCAATCTCGATCTATCGATCAACGCACTACGACGGTACGAAACATGAAGGCTTCAGCACGAAACTCATTCAAGAATATCAAGAATCCGCCAAGTTGAACCGATCAAAAGCACCGAAACTTGATTCGTATCAGCTAGAATTTGCGATGAGCAGGAGTAGAGAAGGGAGGGAATATCAATCATTCTGGGCCGATTTTGCGAAGCGAATGAAGGATGCTTGCAAGGTGCCGGTATCCAAAGTGGTGATCTGTTTGGAGATTTTGATTGCTGATGAGATGCCGCAACTTCTGGTGAGTTGTCGTTGGAGCAGATCACAGTTTCCCGGTAGATTGCTAATCAGCTGCGTTGCATCTAGTGTTCCCTCTCTACCGCAATCAAGGCTTGGCCCAAGGACATGGACAGTATTTCTTTTGTACTCCGCGCCGAAGATTTTGCTTGGCTTGGGTACAACGACAAGCTTAGAGTCAAGAACGATGGCCAAGTAGAGCTCGTCGCAGGGTATCTCCCAACCAAGAACGATATGGACGCCTTTATCGGAACGGTCAAGAAATCTCGACCCAAGTTGAAACATTTCAGCTTGACCATTTACGTCCGCAATGCAGAGTTTGTTTCCCGCATGACCCAGAAGTTGTTCGAGTTCAGTCATAACGGCGGCAAGGCGAAGGAACAAGATACCTCGACATCGTCCAAAGCCAAAGCCAACGCGTCTTCTGTCAAATCCGAGGTATACGCTATTGATCAGGCTACCGTCGATCAACTACATACAGCCTGCCTCAAGACTCAGCAAGACTTGGGCTCTGATTACGACTTTGAAGAGTTGAACGAAGAGGTCGAGATGGATATTCAGCAGAAGGAAGAATATGCAGATGAAGGCGACGAAGGCGGGTATTACGACGAGGAAGACTTCGAGTTCTAAATGGATAATCCTTTCACCGCGTCCGTTCGCCGCTCCGGGTGTCCAGTCGGTCACTATGAAGAGAGCTACATGGAGGCGTGGAAAGTACGCGAGAAGCTAGAAGTTGTTGCCGTGCGGCAAACGAATCATGGGATGACATCGTTGTATGCGTAAGCGTTGCAGTTGGATGCCGCCCATTCGACATCGCGAGCAGTCGCCGTCCGAACTAGTGACTCGTGATCAGACGGAGATGATGGAGAGGTCAGATCCCGGCCAAAGGACGCTTTCCTTTTCTGTTTAGTTGGTTGCAAAACCTCCTTGGTTTCACGTGTACCCTTATCGGCCGTACTAGCAGGGTCTTTGGAGTGCGAATCGGATCGCTTCCGAGTCTAGGGAGGCAACATGCTCCGTCGTGTGCCTGATGCGTCACCCCAGGAGCATCCTTTTGCGCCCTTTCTGTCACCCTTCAGGAGTCTTTGCCTAGATAGATCATTAGATCTTGTAATCGCTCAAATCCCAGACTGAATTGAAAGCGACATAAATATACCCACGTTGAATTCGTACCGCTTTCGGATACAGCAGCGGGCAACAATGTATTCACCATGCCGACAATTATGTAAGAACAAGCGGCGCGAGGGAAAAGGGGCAAGTGTTTCAGGGTTTCGATCGCATCAGCCAAAGGAGCAGCACTAGGAAACCGAAGCCATTCGTGTGGAGAGGAGATATATAGTCTGCGCTGGTATGTCATTTCGCCCCTCATTCAAAGCTTCTACATTCATTAACTTCATCCATCATCCACCGTCAGGTCGAACATCACGTCACACCACTCCCACACCATCAATCCGCTTCACCGTCTCCGCCAAGATGAGCCTGCTAGCTCTCCCGAACGAAATTCTGGATCACATCGTCGAGTTGTTGAATCGACCGGATAACTCTCAAGACTACAACTCAAAATTACCGTTGTCTACTGCTTGCCTGTGCAAACTTGACAAAATACTTGCGAGGGATCCCGACGCCTATCCGATGTTTTCGGAATGGAAGAGAGACTCTTTAGCGTTCGGCAGCGTCTGCAAACGAGTTAGGTCTTTGGTTTATGATCGGTTTTGGTTGAAGAAGGCGGTGGATTGGAACGAAGACAACTTGATGAAGAGTCGGTTCTCCCTAGCTGTTGCCTCTTGCGACAAAGTGCAGTAAGTTTCCGTTACAGTTTCGAACTGATGAGGCTATTGACTACTTTCGCACTTGGTCCGTGACTTCAGGATCCTCGTCCTACGTGGTGATTGCAACGTTCCTGCTCGAAGACCACTCCTTGCAAACTACGCTCAACTTTTTCCAAACCTTCAAGAGATCCAGATTGTAGCGATCTATCCAAGCCAACCTGATTACGAAAAGGGATGCAAATCCGACGCCAACTCCGCCACCAGCAACAAGAATTTACAATCGATGACGACCGCATCGGTGGCTTCAAAGTCTGTGCCGGTTGCGTCATTACCCCCCATCTCAATCTCGATTCATCAATCAATGAATTATCACGGCGCGAAACATGAAGGCTTCACCACAAAGTTCATCCAGAGAATCCTAGACTCCGCCAGGTTGAACAATCCGAACGGACTGAAGATCGATACGTATCATCTAGAATTCGCGATGAGCAGGAACAGAGCAGAGAGGAGATATCAAACCTTCTGGGTCGATTTTACGGAGCGAATCAAGGATGCTTGCAAGATGCCGGTGTCCAACGTAGTTATGTGTTTGCACCTTCTGATTTATGGCCAGATGCGTGAGCTATTGGTGAGTTCTCGGAGGACCAGTTCAAAGTTTCCCATTAGAGTCACTTATCAGCTGCCTTCTATCTAGACCGCGCTATCTACCGCAATCAAGGCTTGGCCCAAGGAAGTGGACAGTATCACCTTTGTCTTGTGTTTCGACGATTTTGCTTGGCTTGGAAATGGGGAGACGCCGCTCCGAGTCGAGGATGATGGTCATGTGGAGCTTGCCAAGGGTTATATAGATACCTCGAAAGATGTGGACGCCTTCATCGCGACAATCAAGAAATCTCGACCCAACTTGCGACATTTCAGCTTGGTCATCTACGCTCGCAGTGCCGGCAAGACCCAAAAGTTATTTGAATTCAGTCATACCGATGACAAGTGGAAACACCAGGATACACCGACATCGTCCAAAGCCCAAACCACCGCATCTACCGAAGATGTATACGATATTGATCAAGCTACCATTGATCGACTGCATGCATCCTGGCTCAAAGAGGTCGATAGATTTGGCTCTAATTTCAACTTTGACGAGTTTTATGCAGAGCTCGAGATGGATTTCTGCTTCAGGGAACAATATGCCGAGCAAGGCAACTATGGGGGGTTTTCCGACGAGGAGGGTTTCGAGTTTTAGGTAGATGATTTTCTCGCCGCGTCCTTTCGTCGGTACAGGTCTCTGACAATCGCCTACGAAGAAAGCTACAAGGAGGCGTGAGAAGAACAGCGAGAAGCTGGAATGAGCAGATCCCGCCAAGGGGACGCATTTCTATCCTGCTTAGTTAGTCGCAGAACGTTTTTGATCTTGCGTGTACCCGTGCGTTAGTCATGAATACACGCCGTCTGCGGAGTATGTGGAGTGCGAATCGGACTGTTGCCGTGTCAAGGATGCAACATACTGCGTCGCGTTCTTGATGCATCAAGCTCATCCACTTACGCCCTCCTATCGATACACCGTCAGGAGTCGTTGCGGCTTGCCCACGTGCAATTTTTCAAAGCCCATGCTGTTTAGAACCGACATAGTGGTATGCACGTTAGATGCGTATCGCTATATGATATAGCAGCTGGTAAGACTGCATTCATGATCTTGACATGCAGCTTTCGTCGCAAGAGCGATAACCGGTGGCAAAATGGCGTGTCAGGCTCGATCGCATCGGTAAAAGAAGCCTAACAAAGTATTGAACCCAGTCGCGCATGGGGAAATCTGCTATCAAACCATCAACCTGATTATAACCTAGCCTGATACAGTCTCGTTCCTTTCGCCAAGCAACATCAATCGCCACAGTATCCGACAGCAGCGTACTCGGCGAGCTAGCAGTAAAACGTAACAAGGATCCGGCAAAGACGACCAAACGCATTTGAACCTCCTAAAGATGAACTTGCTTGATCTTTCAAACGAAATTTTCGCCATCGTCATCGATCTGATGAAGGAACCCGAAAACCAGCAAGAGTATAGCGCAAAGTTTCCAGCATTGATTGGGTGTCTGTGCCAGATCGACAAGATTAACACGGATGACTCAGAAGCGTATCCAATGTGGTCGGAATGGCAGAGAGACTCCCTTTCTCTCAGAGCACGCGCAAACGGCTGAGGTCGTTGACCTTTGATCAGGTTTGACTCGAAGACGATGAGATGACTTGGAACACAGCGAGCATTTCAAAGAGCTGGTCGTCTTTGACTTCGGCATCTCGTAATCAAGTGCAGTAACTTCCCGTTTCTCTCTCGTTGTATTCACTGGATCTCAGGATTAAACGTCTCCCCGCAACTTCCGGATTCAAATGCCTGACATTCAAAGGTATATCCGCGCACGGCTTACTATCAAAAGTCCCGCAAATCACACATCAAACCTCCTGACGACAAAGAGACTCGACAGCCTAACTGAACTTCCTCCTCTTTCCCTGTCGAATCTGCTTGCGACAAACTATTACTACCGGTCACTTTGGCAATCTACCGCGACGTTCAGTTCGAAGGCACGCTAAACGAGCTTTACACGAAACAAGTCATCAAGGATTCCAAATCCATTCAGTTGAAACATCTACAGGCCAAGAAACTCGACACTATACCATCTAAAATTCGCTGTGAGTAGATCATGGGAAACAAGAAGGTTGGGCTATCACGGTTTTTTCGTCCGTATGCATGATGCTTGCAACGTACCGGCAGCCAATGGCGTCGTTTGCATGGACCTCCTGATCGTTGGTGAAATTCGGCAAATCTTGGTGAGTCGCCTTGCACTCCATTTCCATGCGCCGAAGGCGCAAATAGGCAAGTCGTCGCAGATGCTCCCGCGCTCTGTTTGCTGTAGTTTGCGCTATCTGCCGGAATCAGCTGTTGGCCCAAAGAAGCAGAGAGCATCTCCTTCGTCGTGCGGATGAATGACTTCCAATATCCTCGGTTTGACAAGAAAGTGAGGATCAAAGTGGATGCTACGGTGGAACTCGCTGCAGGGTATCTTCCCACCAAAGAGGATATGGTCAATTCTATCGAGAGTCTTACGACGTCCCGGCCCAATCTCCGCCGATTCAGCTTGATGATCTATGTCAACGCCCCTATCAAGAACCGCAGTGCTCACAGATTGTTCGAGTTCAATTATGACAACGATAGCCAAGACGTGGTGACGGCAATCCGCCCTCGCGACTTACGATCTCCTGCATCGTCCGCCAAATCCAGCTGTATGTCTCTCAGGACATTGTCGACCAGCCTCATCAGATGCGTCTCTAGGATGAGGAACAGTTTGGTCCGTTGATCGAATACGACGAGCCGTGGACGAATTCAGAAGACGATGACATGACCCAGCACAACGAAGCTTGAGCAAATGTCGATTGGGACCCTTGTTATTCCGACAAGGAAGATGTCGGCCGGGGCGCTTCCTATGACGAGGAAGAAGAATTCGGACCGGATGTTTCTATTCCGACGCGGACGACGTTCGGAGTGGCAGAAAGGGCGGCAAGGTGTGGAAGGCTGAAGACATGATCCTCTACAGAATGGCGGTCTTGCACTCAGTCGATCCCATTGTAGTGCTTTTCAGGGACATATCCTCCTTGATATGCTATCTATCGGTGTTATTACGCATCTATCAGCGGCCTGGATGCGACATGGGTGCAAGTACCATTAGAGCGCTTGCCATCTGGATAAGAAACGGTTCAAGTAGTTTCTATTCGTGCGATACCCCCCGCCTCAGCTTCTGGCTTACCTAATGCTCTCCGTTTTTCATTCGTGCCGGCGATGCCGAAGTTTCTCACCAGCGGACGCACCAGGCCGACTGTCGTGCCGATCAATTGCTGATCAGCTGCGCCGTTTCCGCATCAGGCACCGCTTGAAGAATTCTCTCTCCTGCTGTGAGATCCGTAGAGAAGCAAGCTCGTCGAGTCGCAAATATGCTTCAAAGCTGCTGCTGAGAAATTGGGAAGTCTCCGGAAGCAGTGAGTCACCACATCCTCGTCTGGCGGCCTCCTCTGGTTTCTGGTTCTTCAAGAAGTGGAGGGACCGCATCATTCTGCAGAACGCCGAGGTGGTGGGGCGGGAATCTGCCGATCCGAATCCGGCAGCATCCCAAAAACTGCATTTGCATTTGCACTTTTGTTGACATTCGCTCGTGGGCGTTACTCATCGTGTTCATGGCGCCACCGAGCAACGAGCTGATTCACCGATGGGACATGCATGATCATTTTTCTGGGATTGAGTCTGGTGTCGCGTGTGTCGCTATCTTTTCGATCCCTGAAGTAGCTATCAAGGACAAACCACAGTTGTCGGCAAGTTAAAGATCGTGTCCGTTCGTTTTTTCAACGCACACCAGCGAAATCACAGCGCACCCCGCAGTTACCACGTCTTTTCCCACCGCAAGTTCCAGGTGTCTTGAAAGTCGCCAAGGAAATCGGCCGTCGCAGGCAGGAAGCTCAGGAAGCCGTCAACAAAGAACTTTCCCGTAGAAAGACCTCGCTTGACCAGCGATGTCGATACAACCTCAACTCAACCCAGCCTCTGGCGCTTCCACGCCAATGGACGAACATCATGAAGAGCAAGCTCATGTCTTGCCGCCTCTGAGGACATTCGATACAGCAAACTACTCTTCCACTGCCGCTAGTCGACAGACACCACCGTCTCCGACCTCACCGAGTCGCACTCAAGGACCAGGCTTTAGCAAAATGGGTCGAGCGAGATCCGCCTCCAGATCGTCCGCAACCGGCATTGCAGCCAACAATTCCGCAAATTTCATCTCATTGGCAACCGCAGCGAACGGTGGGGATTTCGCACATACGGGCCCTCATGTTGCCCCGACATACAGGCCAGCGACTGGTGTCACAGGACAAGACGGCCTCACGAGATTACCCTCGATGAATCCCAGCTTGAAGCGAGTGATGAGCCGACCTCCCATCGGTATGTCTGCTGAGTGCCTACCATTGCCCAAAGCCATGCTCACCTCGCTCTTGTAGTCTCGATCATGGGGTCTGTGTCCCCACCCGATGACGACTCAGATGACGATAATAATGCATTTGTCGCTGTGCGATCTCGAGAAGAGGCTGTTGCCAGAGACGAACGCAGGAATCGGGCACGTGGATATTCAGATGCTCTTGCTCCGGTGATAAGTCCTGTCGCTCGTGAAAGACAGGCGACCGCTTCGGGAGGCTCGACAGCTTCATGTGCCGACAGAACGCTGGCAGAGGAAGTGGATCCGGCTACGGGGAGGAAGCTGGGACGAGACGTCGGAGGTGCAGGTTTGGGTGTTGGGCCGCAGGGTGGTCTAGGCGGAACTGCAAAGAACGCCGAAGAAAAGCTAGATGTAGAGAAGCAAGAAACGGAAGTCGACGTCGAGAAGAGCGATGAGGAATGGATGGTCAGATTCGAGAAGGGAGACCCGGAGAACCCAAAAGTGAGTGTTTCGAGACGGTTAATCAACCCCGATGATGATCTGATATTGATTCCTCCAATTTAGAATTGGTCGCCATTGTTCCGTTGGTATCTGACAGCAGCTGGTAGTCTGCTCGTGTTGAACAGTACTTTCGCAAGTTCTGCGCCTTGTAAGTTTATCATCTTTCGCCTCGCCCAGCAAGACACCTAACTTTATGCATACGGACAGCCGGTGTCGTGCCAAACCTCGAGCGAGCCTTTGGATTCGGACGGGAAGTTGGAACGTTGACCATTTCACTGTTCGTGGCGGGCTACATGTGTGGCCCTCTGGTTTGGGGTCCAGCTTCTGAACAAGTTGGACGAAAGCCTGTCTTCTTGGTCGCCTTTTTGTTCTACACGGGTTTCCAGGTAGGTGCACCTGTATGTGTCCTACCCGTCAAAGCTAATAACCTATTCCTTCTTCCAGGTTGGATGTGCGTTGTCGCAAAATACCGCATCGATTCTAGTCTTCCGTTTCTTAGGCGGAGTCTTCGCAAGTTGTCCATTGACGAACTCTGGGTACATCATCGCCGGTTCTTTTGGCGCGGCCCTCAGCTTGTACTGACATCTTCTCTCTCGTATAGTGCATTGCTCGCGGATATTTGGGATGCCGACAGGCGTGGTATCGCTATGGCTTACTTTTCCTTGGCGCCTTTTGCAGTAAGTTGTCCGCCAGCGTTCCTGAATTTGGCGAGAAGTACTGACGCTATAATCTCCAGGGTCCTGCTTTAGGGTACGGGGCGCGATCTCTTAGGATATTGAGCAGCCGGCTGATTCCGTCTTGTGTTCTAGTCCCATCGTCGGAGGCTTCATCGGTAGCAGCAACGCAAGCTGGAGGTGGCTCTTCTGGGTTTTGACCCTCTTTGCGGGATTCTGCGGTCTCTTGGTGCTCTTCACCATCCCTGAGACCTATACCCCGAAGATCCTGGCGCAAAAGGCAAAGAGGCTGCGGAAGGAGACGGGTGATTCGCGCTACTGGGCACCACGTGAGTCGCATCTTTCTCGACTCTGTGGTTCAGTCTGACAAGATCTCTTATCGCGCATAGTGGAGCGCAATGAGCGAAACATCAAATCGCTTTCGAAAGATCTGTTCATCAAGCCTTTCAAGATGCTGTTTACAGAGCCCATGTTGGCTGCGATCACGGTGTATATGTAAGTATTCGGCTTCTCAAAGCTACATTCGTTGTTGAGGCTTACGTCTGCTTCCTTGGGTCCAGGTCTTTCGTTTACGGATGGTACGCATAGACCGTTGTTACGCAGTATTCTTTGAGCTTACGTCGCTCGGCCTTTCCTTCACAGCGTGTACTTGCTTTTCGAAGCCTACCCGATCGTATTCAGTGTCGGGCACGGCTTCTCGGCGGGAATCACCGGCGTAAGTATCTGGCACTCGATGCACTGAACTGTGAGACCATGGTCACTGACCGTTCTCTTCTCATCCAGTTGATGTTCCTCGGCGTGTTTCTCGGAGGCGTTATTTCCACTATCATCTACCTAGTCTACTTCAACCCACGATACAAGAAGGAATCCAAGCGTTACGCACCGGGCCCTACACCGCCGGAAGTTCGTATTGAGTTCTGCTTGATGGCTTCGCCGTTGCTCGTTATTGCGTTCTTCGTTTTCGGTTGGACGAGTTACCCGACAATGTCTTGGGTTGGACCGTGTATCGGTGGTGGGATCTTGGGTGCCGCTGTCTTAGCGATCTTTGTTTCCCTGTTCAATTATGTGGGTCGCCTTTCGTCGCGTGAGAAGCTACCGAGCTGACGGGTTTGGGTATGTTACAGATTGTCGACACGTACCTGTTCGCGGCTGCTTCGGCCCTGGCAGCTAATACAGTCATGAGATCGGTTGCAGGAGCAGCCTTCCCCTTGTTCGCGACCCAGAGTAAGCCGCCGGCCATCCTAGGCCCCCTCCTACCAAAAAGCTAACATCCAGCGCGTTTTTTCGACAGTGTACGAGTCGCTCAACCCACGATGGGCAAGTACGCTCCTCGGCTGCCTCGCCTTGGTTATGGCGCCTATTCCGTTTGTTCTGATGAAGTATGGGCCGACATTACGGGCTCGGTCGAAGCATGCGCCGGATCTTTCCAGGCTTTAGCTTATGCGCGATGGAAGGGGATGGTCGGCGGCAGCTGCAGCTGTTATGCCTGTGCCAGTACAAGGACACTGGTATAGAGATCATCGCTAGGTCGAGTAGAAGAACCCTATTATGTGTTATAGACTATAGATGGCGGGAGACGTTTACGTTTGCATAAAGAAAGGCTGTATATATATCAACTTAGCGAATATAATTGCGCTCAACGAGCGATGAGTGAAAGAATGGATGAGCCACGGGCTCTAGGTTGAAAACAACAGCAGCGATCTATCTCAGTTATTTGGCTATTCGCAAGTCCCAGCTCCTTTATCTCTATATAGATATCCCCCTACCAGCTCCTCTACCCCTATTCCTCTCGGTGACTACCCCTCATGACGTCACACAATAAGGGAAAGATCAGCACGTGCACGGGTGCGCGACTCTGCACATGAGGGAGGAGAAGCCAAGTCACACGACGTTTGCTTGTTTGTTTTCCTCGGCGGACGGCGGACTATTGTTTGATCTGGATATATACTCGAGCTGTCTACGTGATCCCTGTATACACAAAGCTCTTAAACCAATCAACCATCTTCATAATGGCTGCCACAGACGGAATCGTCCTCAAAGTTACCAACATCGTGTTGTGAGTCATCATCTTCCCTTTCATCCACGCCTTCTTCATCCATCATGGTCGTTTCCGAGATTTGGGCGCTGATTTGCTTGCGTCGGTAGGTTCCTTGCTTTGCTTGGATCCAACATCTACAGCGTCGCGGGACCCACCGACATTTACAGGAATGTCAAGGAGACCTACGTGAGTTCATTCAGGCTGTTCCCGGCATCGTTCCATACTGACAACTATTGCACCATGATAGGTCACCCCTTCCTACTATGCCAACTACATCTGGTCGTTGATTCACTTTCTCTTGATTGGTACCATGTTCTACCAATTCAGTAAGCCATAAATCACAAGTGCCTCGCCGTGAAAGCCACCTGATCGCGCTTCCATCTCCAGCTGAGAAGGGCAAATCTATCCTCATTGATGGCGTTCAGTGGAGGTTTGCCTTGTTGGCCGTCTTGAACTTTGCCTACGTCTGGCTCTGGGGACACCACTGTAAGTCATCCATGCCTTCATTTCCTCCGCAGTTTTCTGATTTCCATCCCGCACCGGCGAACAGGGTACATCACCTCCTTCATCCTTTCCCTCCTTGTCTCCGCCACCGTTTCCCAGATCTACTACATCATCAAGACCAAGCACCGGGGCGAGACGCTCGCCGAGGAGATCTTTGTCCACGCTCCGTTCTCGCTCTGGCATGGATTGAGCATCGTGCTCGTCGTCTTGTCTGGATTTACGGCGTTTGGTCGGGATGCTGCCAAGCACCCGCACGTTGGTATCTGGAGCAAGGTCTTTGTCTTTTTGGCCTTTGTGAGTGGTCTGCCGGTTTTTTTTTTTGCGAAATTAAGGTTGGCTGATTTGGTGATCATGCAGGTCTTTTTGGAGTCGACCGCTGTAGGATACGCGTTTGCTTCTGCTGAAGGCGACATCGCCGGCGCTTCCGTAAGTCCAATTCGAGTATGCACTTTCCTGCGTCACTAGACGCGTCTTTCGTTCTCTCGACAGGTCATCGCCTTCTCCCTCTTTGCCATCTTCATCCGACAAACTCACAGCAAGTTTGTCCACTGGTCCGCACTCGTCTTTTTCATCTTGTCGCTCTTCAACATCATCAAGAGTGTCTAGTGAGTGCTTCGTTCCGGAGCAGCTGTAAGCTCAGCGCTGATGGCCTTTTTTGGAATAGCGGTACCGCTCGACGAGGTAGTTCGATTTTGGATGACGAGGAACGAGCGCCCCTTGTTGCTGGTTCTGGATCGTCGTAATCCTGAAATCAGACCAATCACGTCGTAAACTCTTCGGAGCCAGTCACGTCTACAGGCGTGAATGGAGACGGAGAGTTGATGGAGGAGGAGTGAAAGGAAGAGGAATGGTGTTATTACACTCGGAGGAGATCTCGGAATCTACGAGGTTCATTGATTAGGAAGTCTATGCGATTTGTTACCCTAGATTACGACCAAGCATTCGTTCATGAAGTTATGCAATGATGTCATGTTTCTGTTCCTTACCGGTGTCGGAGGAGACAATCAGCTCGCAGCAGCCTGAAGGTGCTGCGGTGCTGCGGTGCGTTCCGCAGGCAGCACTTCCGGCGGATGTGTTCGGTGAAAAGAAGCCTCGCGTTGACAGCATTCATGAGTCATCAAGCGCGGTGAACGAGGGATAGATACGTGAATCTCTATTTTCAACGTCGAATTTTCAACGTCGAATGGAGACTATAGTGTCATCTGCACTGTTCTGTCATATCCGCTGCCTCGCCCATTCCTTGGGCACTTCAACCTCCACGATGTCCGGACCACCCGCTCCTCCTCCACGACACGTCAGCAGAATATCCATCACCAAATCCTCGACAGCCTCCTCTTCCACCATTGCAGGTAAAGACGTAGGGAAAAAGACATGGAAAGACTCGATGAAGGAAAGGGGAAAGGTGTGGGGTGGCAAGGCGTATGAGAAATCATGGCAGTGGTCGGATGCCCTTGGTGGAAGGGTGAATGACTATGCTGGAAAGGTGAGGATGCGGTATTGGGAACGTTATCGGATCTTGGACGTTTTTTAATCTTGTTCGACGTCCGTGATAGCTTGGAAGTGAAAGGTTTTGGCCTGTGACTGGTGATTTCCCGGAAGAGATGGAGAAGGCTGCACGGATTCTGCGTGCTTTTACGGGTAAGTCAACCGGGTCCTTATATACCGATTAGTGAATACTGACGAACCACAAATGCAGTCGACGGTATTCCCACAACCGTGACCGTGCCTGCATCTGGCACAGCAACTCCCTCCAGTATAACGGAAAACACACCAGCATCGACATCGGCATACAAAGCCCCAAAAGGCAAACAACAAAAGGTGCTGCGAAAGATTCCACCTCAGGTTCTCGCCGAGGCCAAGGGGTTGGCCATTTTCACCAGTATGAGGAGTGGGATCGCTCCGTTTGGTGGCGCAGGCGGTACGGGTGTAGTTATTGCTCGTCTGCCCGATGGTTGTGAGTCGTCTCGAGACAATTCGATGCGTTGTTCTCGCTTGACTGAAAAGAGTTTCTTTGTAGCGTGGTCTGCACCAAGCTCTACTAGCCCCAACAACCTGTCTAGTGGATTCCTGATCGGCATAGATATCTACGACGCTGTTCGTGAGTGCTTTCCGGTGAAAACCCTTGACATCGGCGACGCTGATTGATATGATGTCCCCCTCTACTTATCAGTCGTAATACGATCTGAAAAAGCGCTCGAATCGTTCTTTACGCACAAGGCTACCCTAGGAACGGATTTTGCGGTAGTGGCTGGACCGTTTGGTGTTGGGGCGACAGCTGAAGCAGGTCTGTCATTTTTCGATACAAGCTTATGCTGGTGACTCGGTTCTGATCGTATATTCTGTTAACGACAGGCAAGGAAGGAGCACCCGTGTTTAGTTATATTCGAAGTCGTGGGTTCTATGCTGGGATCTCGATCATGGGTCAGGTGTTCATCGGTGAGCCTTCAATCCACAACGAAAAAGCGTGTCGTTATTGATTCCACCTGATTGCATCGCTACTAGAGCGGTTCGAGGAGAACGCGGCAATGTATCATTGGCCTGGGATCAAGGGTGCGGATATTGTGAGTCAAGCTCACGTACGAGGACTCTTGCCATGCGGTCTTACATGTTCATTACGTGTTGTCCAGCTCACCGGGAAAGTTGCTGTACCAAGAGAAGCGGCTTCGCTGATGGAAGCTTTGAATGACGCTGAATCTGGAAGAGCTCAACAACTGAAAGGCGATGGACTGGACGTGATGGTCCCTGAAGGTGTCAGCGAGATTGTTCTCGAGGATGGCGTAAGTGCAGAGATTCGAAACACCGCAGGTATCTCGCTGACACCGCATCCGCGGATGTTACGATACAGGAGGTTCTCAAGTTGCCGCCGACGCCCACGCAAGTTCAAGACACCTACGGAGACGGCGATCCTGAAGCAGAAAAGGTACATTACGAGAATCACGCATCTCAGCTTACGGATAGCTTGGCCAGAGCGCACATCTACGACAACCCGTCTTTGGCTGCAACCGCATCAGGCCAAGAATCGCCGGCGGCGCCGCCACCTTTGCCACCAAGGTTCAAGAGCGCTGAAACGGAAACAAGCGACGGCATGCTTCCTGCATATGTAAAGGAATCCGACTCTCCAGCAAATATGGATCCGGCGGAAGCTAGGGAGTGGCAACAGCACCTTGAGCAAGAAGAGCGCGAACGACAGGCCGCGCAGCTACAGATTGTGGATCTGGGTAGCCCTGAACTTCAACCTGTGGCGGATTTGACTAGACCGTCTACCAGTCTCAGCCATGCCGAGGATGACGTCTTCCACGACGCAGATACCGCTTCCGAAGTGCCGCCTGTGTATCCCGGAAAGCTGGCGACCGCTGTTCATGATGAAAAGTACTAGAAGCGTTGTGGGTTTGGCTTCTTGATAAGGTGCGGCATTGAATGTGGCAAACCGTAATAAAGGGAAGACGCCAATGTGTTGGTTGCGGATCGCGTCAATGGAGAAAGCTTTCGCGGCGTGGCGAATTAATGGTTGTGGACAGTTGTATTTAGACATTCAGTAGACATTCAGTTTCGTATCGTCCACTACAGATCTCTGCCATGTTACCTTTCAACGTCCATCCTGGACGAGGGACGAGACCGACGTCGAGGTGGGAAGTGGGATGACAGGTTCTAAATCCAGTTCCTTCTACGCAATCATCATTCTTGAAGTCCGACCCACGCTCCTCGATTTGTTCGTTTGATGTTGACGATTTCGCGCTGGAGACAGACGTCAGGGTTCAATCCGCGTGGGAGAAGGCGAAGGGCTGGACACACGGGGGATGCAACGAGAGCATCAAGATCCGAAGCAGAAGATTGATCGACTGTAAAGCCTGCTATTACTTATTTTGGAAGGCTCATTGTCTCATAAGTTATTCGTCCAGAGTTGGTCCTCCCCGTGCGATTGCTCGGAACAACGGATCTATCCAGAGCTTCCAACGTGGAAAGTATCGTTCAACATGACCATGTAATCATCCCTATCTCTATCTCCGCAGTCCTCGTCGTCGTCAAGTGGCACAACTAGCAACCACAGCCGCTCCAGGCCTGAGACGAGCTCGACACCAGCTCCACAGCGATTAATTCGCGACCGGATTCGTCATACCGTCACTTTCAACCGTCGTTCAGGATGCTGTTCACCGGACGGATCTCTCGCTCAAAGTTACTCGCCATTTTCCTCCTCGTCTCCCTCCACACTATCGCCATCACCAATGTCCTGGCCGACCAAACTGTGGGAGCGGAGCAGGGTCCGACGATTGCAGAGCTGAAGCGGGAGGGAGATACGTTTGTGCGAGCTGGAAAGTTTGGAGACGCCGGGAGGTGCTATTCCAGAGCTCTAGGTATGAAGCTCTGTACCAGAAAGGATGGCCTGCACCTGAAATACTTTGATGAACAGAACTGGATCCGCAATCCTTCAACTTGCAATATCTCTTGGCTACGACACACCTCCAACAAGGGAAACACAATCAAGCTCTCTCGTCATTCAGCAAGCTTCTAGATCTCAAGCCCGACTTTATCCAAGCTCATGTGCAAAAGGCAAAAATCTTGACCAAAGACGGGAGCTTTGAAGCTGCGAAGAAGGAGGTTGAGGAGTTCTTGAAAGGGGTGAAAGGGAAGGAGAAGCAGGGCGGTATTGACCCGAAATTGGCAAAGGACAAGGAGGATGCGGATGAGTTGGTAAGCCTGCGTTCTGTCCACGCTTGAATGACTCTCGTATTCAAGCTGCCTGTGATCCGATAGCTACATTCCCTGGGACCAGCAATTTCGCACCTCAAAGCCGCTCGGAAGGCAATTTCATCAAAATCGTATCAAAAGGCTGTGGATGATGCAACGAAAGCCTTGGTCGTCGGCCCGAACAGCATAGAGCTACGGGAGATACGAGTGAAGGGCTATGAAGGAACAGGTGATTTGGAGGGAATGATTGGCGATTTGAGGTTCGTCGGGTTCTTTCATCCCGCTTACATATTCGCTGACGGATATTATCATTCTGCATGTCAGCCGGCTCGCACACCTTCAGCCATCGGAACAAGCTCACGCCGTCCGACTAGCTCAGCTCAATTACTTCCTGCTCCATGATCCCCAACCCGCATCAGACTACCTTCGACAATGCCTCCGCTTCGATCCAGAATCCAAGACTTGTAAACAACTTCATCGGTTCATTCGGCAGACGGAGAAGGAGTTGACAAAGGCTGCAAACCATGCGGATGGAGAACGTTGGAGGGACGTGTTGAAGATCGTTGTCGGTTCTGGTGGAGATGGCCTGATTGCAAAGTTTGAAGCGGAGCTCGCCAAGGTTACGCCGAATTTACCATCGACAGTCAGCCCCGCGAACGCATCCCGCCTACGGCTTCAGCTGCACAGCTTGGCGTGTAAAGCCTACGTTAAAGGCAACAATGTCACCGGGATGAAGAAGCTTTGTCCTGTCCTTATTGGCCTGACGCAGATAGGAGGGGAGAACGATGAATGGGCTATCGTCGGACTGGGAGAGGTAGCGATGAAGGAGGAGAGATGGGAGGAGGCCGTGCGGCATTTCAGAAATGCGTTTGAGAAGGGTGGTAGGAGTAGTCAGGATGTGAGTATCTGTTCGGCTCGGCATTTGACCTTACCCTGATTATGATTCCACTCTTCTTCCTCAGGTTCTGGATCGTTTGCAAAAGGCCGAACGAACATTAAAGGTGTCGAAACAGAAGGACTACTATAAAGTTTTGGGCGTGGCGCGCGACGCAGACACAAAGGCGATCAAGAAGGCCTTGTGAGTCAAGTCTCTGCCCAGAAAATGTGAAACGGTATTGATGCTCTTTCTCGCTCAGCCGTAAAGCAGCAAAAGTCAACCATCCCGATGTGGGAGGTTCGGAAGCAAAGATGGCAGCTATCAATGAAGCTTACAAGGTCTTGTCAGATACTGGTAAGTGCCTCCTTGATGCTATCGATGAGGGGTCTCTGACGACCGCTTGCATCGACACACAGAGCTTCGCGAACGGTATGATAACGGCGACGATCCGAATGACCCCATGGCTGGACAAGGTGGTCCCGGTGGCGGTTTCCAACGCGGACATCCTGGAGGATTCGCTGGAGGAGGATTCCATCAGTTCTTCAAGCAAGAAGGTGGCGGCCAAGGGGGTCAACAGTTCTTCTTCCGCGATGGATTCTAGATGACGGGTAGATGCGCATTCGGTTGTACAGTATCAACAATACATTTCATATGCATAGGTGTCAGTCTCATACATGTTTACTGTAGTTGAGAAGCTCGGTCGCAAGGCGAGGTTTCTTCAGAGGCGACATTCTTCGCGTGTTCTCTTGTGAAAACGTGAAGGCTACCGTAAACAGATTTCCGCTTTGTCAGGATCAACCACCACTAATAGGCCGGTAGGGAGGCGGAGCCTCTCTTGGACCGGACGGTTGTCGATCAACACCAAGATCTTCCAGTGAAGCGTTAGATCGTAAGGACGATGTTGTGGTCTCATGGGCGCTGAAGTAAGAGACGGATCGAACGGTCTCCGGGTACACCGGACTTCCATGGAGTTCGCTGGAAGACGAAAAAGGCGCTGTTCGATTTTGGTTGCCTAGCGAAGGGTATCGACTGGTGCCGGTGAGAATCGAAGAGGTTTTTGATCTCGCACTGTCTCCGGTACCAGGTTTCGAAAGAGCTTGTCTTCCACGGCTTGCAGGACTTGGGAAAACAGAGGTCGTTTGCAAAGATACCGCTGATCTATGTGGATGTCGGTATATGGGCGTAGTCGGTATCATGCGTGATGTCAACGCACAAGTAGTGGTTTCACTATATATCTGGCGTAATATATCTCGACGATTTCCTAAGTTGATCGGACTCTGTCCTCCGTGATGCTGGGGAGACATTGCAAGTGGCTCGCTGGCCTGTTGAAGCTCAAGATTTGGTGTTGCCAGTGCGGATGAGGACGAGGTAAAAGTAGGAGGCGTGATTGGACTCGCGTCGTTGTCTTGAAGGGATGCCAAAGCTCTCAGAAAAATGCGATCCAGTTGAGGGTCGTCGAGCTGGGAGTAAGGTTCGATAGTATGGACTTGGTAAATCGACAACTTTCACTCTGTGATTGACCAGCCAAACCATTACTCACAAGACTTTGTATGTTGTTTAACATCCAAGAAACCGTCCAGATTCGTTCATGGTCCCAAGGGACTCCTGAAGAAACGCACTTCTGCCTTTCAGACTCGATCATCCGTAACAAATTGATTTCCAGTTGTCCTGGTGTGATCGTGGAGTCGATTGAACAGTCTTGGTTGAACATAGGTATGATGAAAGTCAAAGCAGAAGGGGACTTGGTAATGCTTGCAAGTTTGCTGAATTCCATATCATCTGGCCCCGACCCGGCTCGGGACAACCCAAAGTAGGAAGAATTAAGGCGGCGAAGGGCTGTGTGGAGCTGGTGAGGGGATTGATCACCAGCTGACGATGCGCGGCTTTCGGGTATTGGTGGGCTGTCCAGTAGTATCGGGTTCGCCTTTCTGCCGCTCAATGTGTCAAGGATCGGCTGATTGTGTCGGTTGGGCATCCTCGGAGCGCAAGCGGTCATGGAAACATCTTTTGGCGCTATTGTTGCTTCGTAATGATGAGGCAGAAGTAGTGCAGGAGATGACACGGAAAATTCGGAGGTGAGACGATTCCCCTTCCCGTTTCTTCCTGCAAGCAGAGGTATCTGCTCGGTGTTTCCTTCGGATGGCGAGATCTTGGAAACAGCCGCAAATCTTTCTTTGAGCTTTCCGTAAGGATACTTCAGACCTGGTATCGTTGACTGTTGGGAGTCGCAAGAAAGAGAATCTCTTGTAGCGAACACTGACGTAGCATCAGTCGTGACCCCAGTCGATTCTTCTGACGTGCGGGCTTCGTCGTTCTGTGCTCGAAGGCTTCTATCGACGGCCAACGAACTCGACACGTCAACCTCGGCCTCCTGCAGGTTCAGAGGTCTGCGGTGGGTCTGCGACAAGGTGCGAGGAATCCAGTGATGGCGGACGGGCGAAAGAGACTTCTGTGTAAGATCCTGATCCGTCGTTCCAAAGCATCTTGTCGAGCGAAGGCCCGTCGTATGGCTTGGCGAGCTTCCGGTAGCTGGGACAATAAACTCGTCATGATGCTTGACGGGGTCGAGATTCTCGGGGTCTGCGTTGGCGTCGAAGGGGCTACTATTTTTGCCAACAAGGCTTCTGTGTCGGTAGGTTGGCTGAGCTGATGGGGGTTCGGGTTTGACAGCGATATGACCCTTTCGAGTCATCAACGGCATTTTCGCTTGAATCCAAGTCGGCATATCGTAAATGGTCATGACATGCTCGATAGTGCGTCGCAAATTGGCCTCCTTGTGGGTATCACATTGGGCCGAAAAATTGTGCATCGTTCGAGCCATTTCGACCATTCCTGGAACTTGCAAGGGGTTCGGTGGATCGTCTAAACAAAAACGAAGAAGCCAACCTTGACCACTTCCGACTCGTGTCCGCCGCTCTCGCTGAATCCAGTCTATCAACAGCTCTTGCCCAGCGGAAGCTGACGGTACTGAGCGTAGGGCTTCCAACAACCGCTGTGCTGAGTTGGGCATTTCTCCTTCGTACGGATTTGAAATTGCGCAGGCTTTGTCTTCTGTCGGCAGGAGAACCGCGAATGATATGGCGGGTAAAAGCGCTTCTTGAAACGATTCTCGAATGATGACTCGCATGGACTCGGATAACTATCCACAAAGATTGCAGTAGTGATCAGCTTGCGCTCCTCTGAATACCATCCATCCATCCGATCCCTCGACTCACAAACGGTAGGATGTCCCTCTTGACAATCGATGCAAGCTCCCATCTGCTTACATGGTCAATTCTCACTCGGACCCACGCCACAAATAAACGCCCTGCTGGTCCTTCATCTTGCTGTCCTTTCCCTTCTGTCTGACCAATGAGCTGTCTTCCAGGCGAGGATTCCAGAGCGATCCTCTCGAGGCGTTTTCGGAGCTGCTTGGCATCGACGTAGCCGAGCGAGAAACGTATCTTGTCAATGGTCGAACAGATCAATGGGTGGATAGAGGCGTTCGAATCTGCTAGTATCTGCCGAAGATGTAATTAAAGCAAGGTTAGTAAGCTGAAGGGAGATCTTCAAGCGTGAAATCCTGCGCACCTGGAACCGTGTGTCGAACAAGATGCGATTCAAACTTTGGATTACCTCCTGCAAACAAGTCTCTTCATCTTTTATCCCTGAAAGCTTTCGGGGGGTATCACCATGATGCGAAGTGATCTTCGCATGGATATACTCCAAGAGTACTTCCATGATCTGCTCTTCTGTCACGGATGAAGTATCGGCTTCTCCTGCCTTTGCCGCGACCGATTGTTGATTTCTGTCTACCGCTTTCCGAAAGTCATCACCGCTTCGAAAGCCGGCAGAGATTGCTGGAAGCTTCCTGCCTGCCATCCCAGCCGGTTTCTGGACGCCCTGTTTCGGCTTCGGGCTCTCCAGCTGATCCGTCTGTGGGTCCTTCGGCTTGATAGGCTTGGTTCCGGAGTTACTGGAAGTCAAAGGTTCTGAAGGACGCGCTGCCAATTTCACTCCTGCTGGCGCCGAACGAGTTTGCGCTCGTGGAGCTGACAATTTTTCCGCGTCTCCCTTCACTTGTCTTCGACCCGAACTACGACGAAACACATCCATCACGCCACGCAGATATTTTTCAGCTCGATTTTCTCGTGGATCTTTCGGTGGTCGCGGCTGGTTGTATCCTATCAGTGCCGCGACCAGAGACCTTGCGCCTGAAAGACTGGTGGTGCGTTGTAGAGTCGGTTGTGACGTTGTTGTTTTCGCTTCTCTCCGAGAGTTCAAGACAGGGTAGGAAGCAGTGTACAGCTCATCGGAACGCTTTCTAGGATATGCGTTGGTGGCTTCTTGATTTGCCGAAATGGCGGCACTCGGCGACCCGTTTGGCAGTAAATTTATGGACCCGGTCGAACCCTTGTTCTTCGTCGGCTTTGCGAAGTCCATCCCAAGAATCCTCCTCGCTTTCGGGGAACTCGTATGCACTGATTCCTTTCCAGCTGCGCGGAAAGGGTGGATGGCAAATTGGTCCCCATGGACGCTTGTGTTATCTTGGATCGAATGCCGTTTGCTGGTTTTCTTCGCTGCCAGGAAATTCACGCACTGACTGTTTTCTCCGGCATCATCGATCCTTGTGATTAAAATCTTGTTGAACTTGATGAGGTAATCAACAACCGCTTTCTCGTCTACCTTGGCGATGTCATCATCATCTAGTAGCGGAGGATATCGATGGATTGAAGGCGGAACCCGGGTCGCGACTTGGCCATGAGAGAAGATCTCCTCCATTCGGGCAACCTTTTTTGCTGTTGCATCGACTGTGCGCCAGTCTGTACCGCGAACCGATTTAATGAGCTGTATCCCAAGGGTATTGATCAGTGTCCGCGAGTTCAAGGTGTTTCTCAGCAACCTTACCTCTGTCTTGACATGTTCAATCTCTCTTGAAAGCACCCTCACTCTGGTTCCTCGGACGATCCAATAGTCTACCCACTCCAACAATCCCTCGACGGCGGTCTTCACGGTGATCGCTTCGGACTTCAAGAAGATGTATAGAGGTATGGTGCGAGGTGGTATGGCACTTGGTATTTCGGCAGGTGGAATCCGTAGTGATCCTTCGGCCCGCTTGAGTTCTGGTGTTCCAGGCACTGAAATCAAAGGTGACTTTCTCTCGATGCGAAGGGTCCAAGGTGCACTGGCAGGAGGTCTCTCCGCGGAGTTCGAGGTCGATGGACGAGGCTGTAAGAACGTTTCGAAAGATGGAGATGATTCCGCTGTCGTCGGAGAGGCTTCCGAATCATCGGCACCTCTGCAAGAGTCTGTGTCAAGATGGAGATCGAAGAGTAGTGAAGGCTTTGGTCGAACAGTTGGCGGTTCGGGAAAGCTGAACAGTTGGTGGTGATTAGGGCGAGAGGCTTTTGCTGGAGCTGTTGAAGCGGTTGAGATGCGCATCGCCTTGAAGGTTTCGCCGTCCTGACTCTTTGCGTGATTCACGCTTCTCTGTGATCCGCAAGAGTCCTTCTGTCCGCCTTGTGTATCCTCTTGCATGTTTGTGTCGAATACTGGTATCGCAACAAGTCGAGGATCGCAACCCTCTGTGCTTGATGGTATCTTAGTCTAAGAAACGACAAAAATCCCCTAACCCCGATTGGAGAAACTGATCGAAAGGACCGAAAGGACCGCAAGAAGCACTCACGATTTCAGCCTTCGTCCCGGAAATCTCTCCGTTCTGCTGCGGTCTTGATGGTCGGCTACGCCCTCCAGTGTCACGCAAGCTTCCTGGTTACCGTACCTTGGAGATAATCGATTATATTGGGTCTCTGCTACGATCAGGCTTCCAGCCGTTAGGAAGACGTTTCGTCAACACGCGCACGGTGGCGACTTGCATTCGAAAGGGGCGCATAATTCCTGATGACGACGAATTTGCTGAAGACGGGGGATATCAGCTGATCAGCAAACGCACCATGAAGCAAGGTAGATAAATCAATCATCAGCGCGTTCTTGCCGTTCAAAAGGCGGCTCCATCATCCGATGTATGCAGTGTCGAAGATAGCAGATCACACGAATCGCTTTTTATCTGAAGGATCTGCAGCCGCTGGACCTAGACATGTTAGGGGTTGACGAAAGGAGCAGGGACAAGATATCGACGCAGCATGTACTGACCCAGTCGAGTTCGCAACGTTTCGAATCCGGTATCAATTGTGCATCCAGACGACCGAAACGATCCTGAAACGCGACGTAATACATTCATCAATGACGATTGATGCGGACTCAAACTGGGCATTGATCACCTACAACGACTACCCGAGCATTACTACATATTACTATAGCTGAGCACACATGCCATATCGCTGCCAGAATCCCCTACAACCCGCACATCTACCTCGGTTCTTCCCGCCTCGCCCTAATTGTCCGCCCTTTTCAGCTCAGCCATCAAATGCGGGTTCCTCTCGATATGCATCGCCATCTGATGAAACGCAGCCCGCATCACAATATCCTCATTCTCCCCATTAAACCGAGAAACCTCCGACGCCAATCGCCCCATCTCCTGTCCGTGTAGTCTAAACTCAAAGTCCTTGCGCGGCGTCGCCTTCTTTGGCGCTTTGGCGGGGGTTTTGCGGTATTGGACAGAGACGAGCGGTACGTGTGGACGATCTGCGCCGTATTCTACGTCTTCGGCCGGGGCTCCGTGGATGACGAGATCAAAGTCGCTTTCTTTCGGGAAGGGGCGGACGTTTGCCGCCATGAATTTATCCATGGAGTCGTCGCTCGGGGCGAGAGAGGGGCGAAGGTTTGGATCGGTGAGATACCCAGTGTTGAGGTTCAGGTTGTCGAAATCGCTCATGTCGTAGAAGATGCACAAGACGATCTTGGGTCGTCGACCTTGGGATCTAAAGTGTCCGAGCAGATCACGAAGAGCGGTGTTCTGCGAGATTTCAAGATGTCGGCAGGGATCGCTTCCAAGACGCGAAGGTACTCACCCAGAGCCAGAACGGATGCTTCAGCGGTCCTCCACCGAGCCACAACGAAACTCTCACCACTTCCAGCTTTGCGAAATTAACATTCGCCAAACCAGCCATGATCGCCTGCCAATTATCTTCGACAAACCGTCGTTCGGATGGCATCCTATGAATCAGCTGGAACTGTCGAAGATTCGGCAACTGCAGATGACGGAGGATTCCGGCGAGCTGTCGAGCGAGTTGGAGGCCGTCGACGGTGTAATTGTCTCGGCTCTCAGAAAAACGGACGTCGAGTCGTGCCAGGGTTTCGCTAATGACCGGATGAGGTTTAGGCGACGACTGATGTGATGGCATACTCGAAGGAAGGCGATACCAGTCGATAAGGAGCGATCGGAGATTCGGATACTGCTCCAGGTAACCGATGCATAAATCGACCCGTTTTCCGGAACGAAGTTTGTGGTTGAAGCCGATCACGAGGTTCCTAAGATAGGCGGCATCAGCGTGGATGTCGAGGCAGTTGCGGACGATCACTTACCTAATGTTGTCGTGAACTCCCTCTACTCTATCAACATCTCCGGACCTCGCGTCGGTATTGCTCACCGTCGGCTGGGTGACAGCAGTCTGTTGCTCTGGTTTTTCCGGGGGATAAGGAATATACTCCTTATTCAACTCCCATTCCCGCCGATAACACGCCGCGTCTGATGCTCCCTCTCCTCGACCGTCATCCCCGACGACTTCCATCCGCCTTCCAACCACTCACTGGAAGGGGCCACTTCTTTTCTTATTGCTTGTCTTCCGAGGGATATAGGATGGCATGTTTTTCTCGTTCCCATTCTTCCGTTAGAACTTCTTCCTCCCGACCGAGAGAGAATGGTGGATCGGTGTTCCGTCTGCGGCGAAAGAGGGCTTTGCACGGATTCGAGGTGGTGAGGATCGTTTCACAGCTGGTCGAGATACCGGCGCCTGCGGTGGAGCGGGGGCGCTGTCTTGACAGGATGCGTCGTCGTTTTCTTAATCGCGTTAGTGCTCGCAGGTTTTGCCGACTTCGACGAGTTCTCAATCTCATCAAAGATATGCAACACAGACCTCTTGCGCGAACTATCGAGCGTCATCGCCCGCAGCCGTTTATTCACCGATGACAGCGCATTGACACCTTCCCTTACCGGCAACGGGAAAACATCGGCATCTCTCCTATCGGGTGGTGGGTCGTCGGGGCAGCACCAGTCACAGACGCAGTAACTGAAAAGCATGGCGAACATTAGGCGTTCGATCTTCCAGGCTTCGCCACCCATCTCTCGGACAGCTACTTTGGGCATCTCGAGGTTGAGGTAGGTGACGATCTCGTGAATGAGTTTCGGTGGGAGCTGGTCGAGCGAGCCTCGACATGATGAAGTTGGCGGAGGGAGGTTTGTTGATGCGGGTTTCGGTTTGGCTTTCGGACAACTGTTGCGTTTGCGAGATATAGCAGGCTCCTCGTAAAAGGGATCGATTAGCCTGTCCATTGTTTTGTTGCGTCAGGGATTCCACTGACAGATGAAGCAGCTTTTGATGAGACGCGCGAGATTCGTAATTGGCGTCTCATCCGCTCGCTCGTCAAGGTCGCCAATCAGTCATCACGTGACCAGGCTCAGAAATGTCCTCCTCGAATTATATAGCATACAGTAGTCATGGTTGAGCTAAGGCCGCATGCAGATGCGCTGATGATTAAAAGTACAATAATGTTGCTACAAGCCGCGAATACAAGGACATGCACGATGGTATCGAAATGTGGCAAAATGGTGTTATGGAAAGTGGTGGGAGAGATGATGTATATCGACAGACAGCCATCCAAGTCTCATGACGATGCGACCCCGGTCTCATGTCTGCTACGAAAGCGAGAGGCGACTTCACGGCTTGCTCGCACTCGAGACGCCATTGCCGGGCTTCGGCTTGGGCGCCTTGTCCAATTTCCCAATGACACTCCTACAAATCCGAATGAAGAGATCAGAACGCGGCCCGAAACGCACAGCCCAATAGAACGCCTACCTCGCATATTCGAGCTTGTTGATCGCTTTATCCATCCTCCGTCGTTCCCGCCCCTGCGCCAACAACTCGGGCCTCATCATCTGCGCCAGGTTCCACGTCCAGAGCTTGTACTTTTCGTCAATGTAGGTGACGTTCGTCCCGTCCTGGCTGAGTAATAGTTTCGTGTGGTCTTGGTAGTTAAACTGGAGGGCAAAGCGCATGTCAGATGAAGGAGAGTATGGTTTCTCGTCAGTCGACTCGTACCTGGAATGTCTCGTTGCTCAGCCTGAACGCAATCACATGCTTCATCCTCCAATACTTTGTCAGAAACACCATCCCCGTCCGAAGTTCTGTATCTTGATAGTTGTAATCCGTCATACCATTCAACTTGTTCATCATGTACTGCTCGAAATGGCTCAAGAGGTAGAGTCGCTCCTGGAAATGTTCGTCATCCGGAACCTTGGTCATGCTGTAGTTCGTGCGTAGGGCTTGAGATGATGTGGTAGAAGAGGGGGGTTTGATGTGGTCGATGTACCTGGCGTTCTTGAATGAGCCCACGTTGGCCCTGTAGAGCTAGGACACTCACTGTTTGTTCGGAGCAAAAACCATCGTGCTAGAATCATTAAAGTGTACTCCAACCGTTCCGTCCGTCAACGCGTATCCCATTCCGTATTTGTGAGCGTAATCCAGCCAGGAAGAGATGAAGACTTTTGGATGCTTCGGTCGCTCCTGAGCAATCTCTGTAAATCAAACCACAAGTATCAGTAACCTACAGCTTGCGCCGACCGAAACTTTCACTAACCAGAAGCCGTAATTGGTAAATTCTGTCCCCGTGCATCAAACGCCAGATCGATATTTCTCGTAATCCTGTCGTAGAGCGCCTTGGACCGAGGTTTCTGCGACGACGTCGAAGTCTTGGTCCCCTCCTGGCTGCTGCCGGTGGCAGAAGAAGGCGGCAAGCCATTGACCTGATACCCTCGAGCGGGAGACAACGCACGTCGGTTCGGCGCCGCCCTCGGAGAGGAAGCCATAGCTTGATTCGCCCGTATACGCGCCTGCATGACCAGGCCTTCTCCGTCATCCATGTCCACGTCTTCCTCCTCTATGATATCTCTGTTCCGTGTAGCAGCTGACGACCCTGATGCACCGCGGGACTTTGTTTCCCTGCGTAACGGTGATCCGGTACTGGCGCCATTGCCCTGAAACTGTCGCATGAGCGATGGGTCGCCGCGATTCCCCGCAAGAGCGATACTCGGAGCAACAACCGGAGGCTTCTTTGCGGATCTGTCCGTGAAAGCCTACTTAGTAACATTTCCAGCACAACGGGAAAGCGGGAATGGTACTCACGAAAGAAGGGCAGAAATCGGCGAATCCGGCGCAACAGCCCGCTTGAACTCTTCCTCCTGCCTCGCAATCGCCTGATTGACCGCCTGTCTCGCCTGGATAGGACTCGCCACCACGCCCGGAACGCTCTTTGGCGGCAGCTTTGGAACCGTTCTCGACATTGGCAGATCTTGTCCGATTGCGCATTTGTTTTTGAGTTTCCGAAAGTTGTGGTAAATTTGCTCGGGAGACATGGTGGGTAACGTCGGTGGTTCTTTTAGACAAGCTGATGTCAGTTCTGCTGGGAATGGCCCACTCATGAACCATGGATGGGCGAGGATTTCCTCCAGGGTTGGTCGTTCATCTGTGCAGGGTATCCGTGAGATAACATCCGTGATTCGTTGCGGGCGCAGGACCTACTCGGATTCTTAGTCAAGATCCCTCTTACAAGCGCCCTCGCTTCTTCGGAAACTCGGCTATCCGCAGGAAAGGCGTAATCCATCTCCTTGATCTTCCTGTCAAGTGGTTCGGCGGTCAAACTATAATCTCAGTAACGCAAGGAACCCGACGTACTGGTAAATCGCCTTGACGTCCTTCATCTGGAAAGGAGGTTTCCCCACCAACATCGTGTACCTATAACACACTTATCAGTACGACACCTCGACCGCAACGACCAATTACTCACAGGATGACACCGATCGACCATATATCCACTTCATAGCTATGACCTTCATTCTTCCCGTACAGAACCTCTGGCGCAATGTAATTCGGCGTCCCGCAAACGGTCCTGCAAAGAAACAATCAGCATACCCCACATCCCACGGCCCACATCCACCCGCAAAGGACACTCACTTCCTCCTATCCCCCTCCTTTTCAATCAACGCCGCCAGCCCGAAATCCCCCACTTGCACATTCATATGTTTATCGAGAAACACGTTCCCGAGCTTCAAGTCCCGGTGCATGACGCGGCATCTGTGCATGTATTGTACGGCCGAGATGATCTGGGTGAGGAAGTATCGTGCTTCGGGTTCTGTAAACCGTTTTCGGCGTTTCAAGAGGTCCATCATGTTCTATCGATGCCAGGCGTTAGTAGAGGTGTGGGGTTGGGAGGGAGGGACTCACGCCGTATTCGCACAGGCCGAGGAGGATGTATACTTGGTCTTCGTCTTCGAATGCCTCTCGAAAAGGAACGACGTGCGGATGAGCCATCAACTTGTGGATCATGATCTCGGCGTATAGCTGCGGTACCGAAACAACACGAACGAAAGAACGTGAGCAAACGCAAGACAAAGCACTAGCATCACGAAGACCGACCTTTGTTCTCTTCTTCGTCGTCGCCAGCTGATCCTTGTGCACCACCTTGGCAGCCCACGACCTCCCATCCGGTCCAAGCAGCTCATAAACCCTAGCGAACCCGCCCTACACACACCACATCAGCGCCATATCCGCAAGCACCTCATCCCCGACTCACTTCACCCAGAAACCCCATCCGCGTGTACTGCACCCCGTTCCCCTGGTCTCTAATCTTGATAGGAGGGGACGGAGGCGCCTCCTTGTCCTTTTTGTTATTGGTCATCGGTTTGATCTTTTCCTGCTGTTGCTGCTGCTGTTGCTGCTGCTGCTGCTGCTGCTGCTGCTGCTGAGCAGCTGGCGGGGCGCAAACCGTCGCCATTCCGGGATACAGGGACCGTGTTGGGAGGGTTGGTGATGGATCCTGGATGCTGTGGAGGATCGAAAGTGTTGCGTAGTGATGCGTTGGATTGGGATAGTGATACAGAAAAACAAAGATGACTGGGAGCGGGGAGTAGATTGTCAGTCAACCAGCCGGCTTTGCGCTTCCCAGTGCGCCCCGAGCGCATTTTCGAAGTTTGACCAGAGTTGGCGGGTGCTGACTCGTTGAATCATCTCTGCTCCTATGTGGCTCGACGCTCAATCTGAGCTCAGAACAAGAGGGGTCGAAGGACTCGGGTTCCGCGTTTCCGCAGGCAAATCCGAGTTCGCACCGAGTGACATCCAAGATGATCTAGTTCTGGCGATACAAGCAGAGCGTGTATAGATACAAATTTTGAGACAATGAATACAGACAATCCGCAGCGTTCACTCTTCTACCACAACCACTCCTGCCGCATCTCTACCCCTCCCTCCATCCAGCCATATCCTTTGCCCCTCTCCGCGACCACGCCTAACAAGGCAACGGGAAGAAACAGAAATTGCACGGAATCGGACAAGGAATAACAAAGCAGAACCTGCCCGGGCATGTCTCCCCTCCACCACGAAGACGAAGACCGTCGACCTCTGCCTGTTGATCGATCACTTGTTCGGTTGTTGGTTGGGTGGTTTCTGCGCAAAGGAGGATATGAGCGGTTGTTGGAGGACGGTGGGAGGGGGAAGTGCTTACTTGTGGACATGGACTGCATGGCCATTGGCTGTTGCGTGTGTAGGCCTTTCGAAGACATGGCCATCCTCGGAGCGGGCTGTTGCTCGATGGTGGGTTGGGGGGCGTAGGTGTTGACCATCTTGGATTTGGATTTGGGTTCAAGGGCGACGGCTTTGAGTGATGCGTGTGGTTTGGTGAACGACGAGATCTACGAGGTTATGCGGAGACGTATGGGCGAGGTGTATAACTACTGTCGAGCATGCAAAACACCGAGAATGAACGACGATGGCAAACTGGGGAATCGCTGTGTCTCGGTCAAGGGCGGATTTTTGCTTCCGCATTTATCGCTCGAGAATGACGTTATGACGTCAGGCTGTGACTTCCCCTTATAGCTACAGCGACGGTGAGGTGTTTTCAGCAACCTCGAGATGAAACATAAATAGTTGGATCCTCGGGTATCTCGGAGCGCTTGCGGGCCGTGTTCAGCCCAGTGCCCCAGAGAGGTCCTCGACCTTTGAACGCTTCAACCGTGAATTAAGAAAGGAGCTAAACTCATTGCCCTATGCTGTACCACCGTTCAAGGTCAGCTGGTTCTTCCCTCGCAGGTATCCGGCCCGCCCAGCTTGGTGCGACGTGGCAATTGATCAGTGCATGTCGACAGGCGTATTGACAGAGAATAAGATGGCTGCACAATACCTAACATATATACCTGCAAGAATCGTCTTCGTCTGCGCCTCAGCAGCCTCATGAATCTGAAAGCAAAAACGGCCTACAACTTCCTCAGGATGCGACATGTATCCTACCTCCCCCTCATAGGCCTCGCTCTCACTCACCCTGCCAACGCGTCGCCCCTCGCCCGAAACCACGACCCAACTCCCACAAACTTCTCCGACCCTGTCCTCTCCCTCCCCTACGCCACGTACCAAGGCTACCACAACACATCATCCAACCTATACGTCTTCAAATCCATTCGTTTCGCCGCAGACACATCAGGCGCGAACCGATGGCGGGAAGCCCAGGCGCCGGTGGAGGAGCTTGCGTTGGGTGTGCAAGATGCGACGCAGTGGCCCAAGCAGTGTCCGCAGGCGACGAATGGTGGGGTTGTTAGCAAGGATCAGTATGATCCGTTGCAGGTGATTGACGATGAGGATTGTTTGTTTCTGAGCTTGTGGGCGCCGGATGGGGTTGTTCTTGGCGGTGGCAGACAGAGCAAGAGGAAGCATGATGGGAAGGGAGAGGGGAAGAAGGAGTTGTTGCCGGTTTTAGTATGGATTCATGGTGGCGGGTGGGATCGTGAGTCGCACTTTGAAAGTCAAGTACGTCGGAACAGCCCGCCTCATTCCGGCCAACTTCCGAAACAGACAACTCTGCTCGAGAATTCGACCACACGCCCCTCATCAACTCGACAAACAACGCCTTTATCGGAATCAGCATCCAATACCGTCTCGGCATCTTTGGATTCCTCGCACACCCCTCGATGGCGGATGGTAACGGTCTCAACGCCGGAATCACAGATGCACGAGCGGCACTGCGCTGGGTGCAGGAGTATGTGCATCTTGTCGGCGGGGACAAGGAGAGGGTTACGATTTGGGGACAGAGTTCGGGAGGGGGTACGGTGGGGCATTTGATTGCTGCTGAGGCGGCCACCAAGGAGGGGAATCACAAGCTGTTCCAAAGTGCGATGCTCAGTTCGCCGTATTTTGTTCCGATGGGTTCATGCAATGATTCCTTCTGGAAGGTGAGCGACTCTGCTGTCTACAGTCCAGATGGTCCCGCTGACACCTGATCGGCATCTTTGGACAGAACCAATTCGAAGACTTTTCGAGCAAGGCGAATTGTGCAGGTGATCTCGCTTGTCTGCGCGAGCAAAATACCGACCTCTTGAAGACGCTGAACCACGAGGTGATTGCCGATCTTCGTTTGGTCAATCTCCAGAGAACTGACCGATCCCGGGATAGCACTATGTCAACTTTACCTATTCGGGCCGACCGTCCGTGTTCGAACCTTGTATCGAAGGTCCTGGCGGTTATCTCCAGTATAACACCGTCGAGCAGTTCGTGAATGGAAACGTCGCAGGTGTAAGTCGGTGCAACTCTGCTCGTTTACTTCGCTTTACTTCGCTGATCTGATCTAACGCGATATCGCATATTTTTCCCCTTCAGAACGCAGTCATCGTAGGCTCAAACTACGCAGACGGAAGCACGTTCGTACCGACCACTCTGCAGGTTCCCGCCAACACGACCGATATCGCGATGGAAGCAGACACGCGACTGTCTGCCATGCTGAAACAAAAGTGGCCATTGACGGATGACCAAGTCGCTCAGGTCTTGTCGCTGTACCCACTGGACGCATTCAAGGGCAATTACGAGCGTGGCGGCGTCATCTTTACTGATGCTGTGTTTGCCTGGTGAGTACTTTACCATCATGCCCGGGACAGGTTCTGGTTGCTAAGATCGACTGTCCTCGTAAGTGCTTCGAACTGGCTCGCCAATGCTTATAACGAGAGTGGGTATCGCTACCTGTACGCGGTTGCAGATGCAATTCATGCTCGAGGTATGTCCGAGGTCTTCCATCTGCGCTGTATCTAACTGACGGCATACATCGGTGCGATACAGATAACGCATACGAGTTCCCCTTTTTCTGTAAGTCTTCTCGTAATGACGAACTTTCGGGGCTAACATCGCCCCCTCTTCAGATAACACCCTGTCGCCGTATTCGCCCAGCTTCTACCAGTCCTTTATCGGATCGATCACCTCCTTTGTGCTCTCGACTCCCAAACAGGCTTCCCCCAATACCTATCAATCGCAAGCCGTTCTCGACCAAGAAGGCACATGGCCCACTTATTCCGCCACAGGAGAATACAAAGTGCTCAACTTGACGCGGGATGCCGTTACCGGGAGTAACGTGACAGCGGGATACGTGGGTAGTGGCAGTCCCAGGATCGGATCGGAAGGAAGATGTGACTTCTGGAAGCAAGTCCGTGTTGCGGGAGGTTGGTAGCCGAAGGGGTTTCTGTAATCTCTGTAGTGGCGGCTTGGAAGACAAGGGAGCAGAGTCAGATGGTATCGAAACACCTTGCAAGCGTAGCAGATTTGGTATTCGCAGCCTGGTTGCCTAGTATCATTGCGCAAACAGAGAACGAACTCCTCAAGTTGCAAACACGGACCTCCGCTGCAGATGAAGCTGCACTAGGGACCCGCAACTCGAGCGCGCTCAAATGATACTGTCATGGCCCACGCCCTTGTACAACAAGACCCGCCTCGTCCAATCAAGCGTTCATGGCCTCTTCTAGGGTTTCCTCCCCGACTTCTCCGTTGACGATCATCCCGGCCTCTTCCGCGATACTGATGGCGGGGGCGTCACCCGTAACGACATCTTCGTTGGCAGCGGGCTTGACATCGGATTCCGTAGTGTCTGACTCGGCAAGACGTTTGATGTCGGCCACTTTGCTCGTAATGTCTTGTCCGAACGTGCGGAGTGAGAGCATGCTGGGAACAGCTATATGCGTCAGTGCGTGACTCGTCCTGCGAGAAGCCAGGAACGTACCTCTTTTCCTTTTTGTCGATCAAGAGGGACAACGAGTCCTTGGCTCGCCATATCGGCAAGGTGATTGGGATTCGAAGCCTACATGCAGGTTTGGTCAGTCTGTCCGTTTCTCATGAAAAGACAAGGCGACTTACGCTCCTCCGCCGTGTCGTGTTGAGGTGCCAACGTTGAAAGCGATGATATGACAGCCCAAAGACTTGTCCTTCATCTCTGCCAACAACCCGCTCTCCTGACGAGAGATCTACCCGGTGCATACAGTCAGCACAGCCCCCGGGCTAGACAATACCAGCGCAACGACTCACCAAGGGGTACATGTCGGCCAACAAGACCTCGAGATCATCAATCGTTCCATGCAAGATCTTGCTCTGGTCCATAAAGGGCAAGATACTAGCCAACCCCTCGAGCGGGATTCGCCACTTGCATTTTAAGTCCGTGTTCCTGTTCTGCGTGTCTTGGCGAACAAACACTCGGATACCAGCGGACAGCAGGCGGATCGCGTGGTATGGGTTGGCGTGAATGAGATTCTGTGCAGGTGGCGGGGTCAGAACCGGCGACGGCTTTCGGAATCTTCGAAGGGCTCACCTTGACGATCTCGTTGGAGAGGTACAAATTCCTGTTCGCATCACCCGTCGCATTCCGAACGAAACACCTATCTCGGGGGAACTCGTCCGAAAGGCCAAAGTACTCGCTACGGATTGCCCACGGCGTCAGTACCGCCTCGACTACGCACACGAAGAGACTCACATGCATGAAGTGAGCTCTCGGTCATCGGATTTGACGTAGTAGAACGGATCCTCTTTAAAGATGTGCTCCGTTCCCTTCTTCTTCCTCTTACCCGCTGCAGGCTTCTCCACCACCGCCACGGGCGCCGCTGCCTCGACGAACGCAACATCCCCGACAGTGCTCGCACCATCATCTACCTTGGCTTTCTTGGACGTGCCCTCTTCCGGTCCTTCCGCAGAGGAGCTAACCCCACGTTTCTGCGCTGCGGGTGTCGGTTCCTCGGCGGCATCCGCCGCTTTCTCGATAACACAGACATAGAACCCGCCAGTATCCTGGTCATGGGGCAATAGCCGAAGCCTATTCACCCCCAGATCAGCTCCAACCGAACACGCGAAAACTACCAAGACGTACCCATGTTCCAAACCCAACTCTGCAACATTCTCAGGCGCCCAAACCGTCTCGGCCAACACCTTATCCCGACCCGTAATCTTCCCACTCCCCGACAAACCAAGCGCATACCCCCGCTCATAATCATCCTTCTCCGTCCCCTCCGCCGCACGTACCCGCTCCTGACAAGCCCTCAGCGATTCCTCAAGATCATCCTGGAAAAACTCGGCGTCTTCGATTCCCACCTGTTTTCGCTTCTCCCGTACGCCGGCGATGTAGCCGAAGTGGTGGGTCTGGGAAGGGTGGGCAACAAGGGAGCCTTTGTCGTCTTGGGAATAGATGGTCCATTTCGTCAAGCCTTGTCGGCGTTTCAAGCCTGGGAGGACCGTATCGGCCGGTTGAGGGATGATCTTGAATTTCCCGGGTTCGGTGTTCAAAGCAGAGGCAACGACTGCTTCGTTCTCTACCGGGTTGAAACTACACGTAGAGTAGACCATGCGGCCGCCCGGTTTGAGGAGTTGCATCGCGCGTAGGAGGATACGGAGTTGTAGTGGGTGGAGGGACGATCCGTTCCCCGGCGTCCACGATTTCCAAATATCAAGGTTCTTGCGGAGCGTGCCGTCCCCCGTACAAGGCACATCAGCGAGGATCCTATCGAATTCGAGGTGGGTTGTCGTGCCTGATTGGGTGGAGAGTTTGAATGTTGGGATCCGGGTGGCATCGTTGTTTGTTACGCCCAGGCCGACCGAGGGCATTCGGCCGGTTTGGTGGACGAGCATGTGGCATCGCTTGAGGTCTGCGTCGTTGGCGATGAGGAGGCCGGTGGTAACCGTCGAATGATGATTCAATGCTTCCATCATCTGCGCAGTCTTGCTTCCGGGCGCAGCACACATGTCCAAACAAACATGATGCGACCGAATATCCAACAACAACGGAGGGATCATCGATACCGCTTCTTGGCGTGAAATGTTTCCAATCTCGGTTTCTCCGACGAGGAACCGCTGGAATACCTTGAATTCCTCGGATTTACGGACGACGCGTTTGGGGACGTCGAGTTGCCATGCAAAGTGCCCGGGGTACCACTCGAGTTGACGTGGGGGTGCGAGTTTGATCAGGCCTGTCGAGGAGTCGACTATGATTCCTGTTTCGTCGGTAGAGTCTGCAGGGGCAGGCGTGGATTCCATGCTCGTTTCGGCGGTGTCGAGGGTTTGAACGCGTTGCATGTTTGGGTTGAGGAGTGCTTCGCGGGACATTGTGACGTTTGAGAGCATAGGAAGGTAGTGTTCCTTTATGTCGTCGTTGATTGCGTTGGCGTGGCTGCACACAAAACGTCAGCTCATCGCCCGCGTCCGACGCTTGAAACTCACGCTCTCGACCCAGTGACCCTAAACGTCGTCGGCAGATCCCTCTTCAAAGCCCTCACAAACTCGGGCCACTCGTCCGGCTGCATGATCTGCTGGGCCTGGTAGTACTCCTCGAACGCAGCATTCGTGTACTTGACGTCTTTCCAGTTGTCCGTGTCCCTGTTTCCGGTCTGTTTGACGGGTAGCGAGTCTCGGCCTGGGCGCGAGGCGGAACCTCCGCGTCTCTGCGGTCGGAGTCAGCGTGTGGGTATGAGATGGAGCAGGAGACGTACCCCTCGTGAGCTTTTTCCCCGTGGCATGGTGGTCGTTGGGGAAAACAGAGGAAGAGAAGACGGTCACCACTGAAATCGCTATAACTTGGGTCCCGAAAAACTAATTTCCACCGGGCGCACCTCGATCGTCCGTCTCTATATCCTCGACCTCCCCCTGTGCACTACCCTGTACCCACCACCCACAGCCAGCCACTCCACCCACCACACAATGTCCCACCCACTCCTCACCCAACTCCGCGCATACGCACCCACAGCCCGCCGCTCAACAATCGTCACCCTCCAGCTACTCACAGCTTTCCACCTCCTCACGACCGACATCGCAGAGGTACGGCTCTGTTCCGGGTTTAGTATGCTCCCGACTCTATCGCACCAGGGGGACTTTGTGTTGATTTCCCCGTTGCCGTTGAGGTTTTACGAGTCGGGGTTGCAGCGTGCCGCGAGGGGTGGTGGACTCTCGGACGAAGGAGGAGGAGGAGGAGGAGGAGGAGGAGGAGGAGGAGGGATACTCCAATGGTTCCGCCGCAAGGATCCCCAAAGCTCGCTCGTCAACGACTCGGACACCTCATGGGGCATCAAACGCGGCGACATCATCATCGCTACATCCCCCACCGATCCCTCCAAGACAGTCTGCAAACGCGTGATAGGAATGGAAGGGGACGTCATACAAATCGATCCGACGCGCAACTCCCGCCGCAGGGGGGAACGGAAACAACCACAACCCCCTCCGACATGGGAACAAATCGACGCAGAGCATCGGGAAGCCCTCAAAACACGGCGTATCGCACAACCGGACGAGCAGGACCCCAACCGAACGGAAAACGGAACCATCCTCGTTCCCGTCTTTCCGACCCCGCCCCCACGTGCACGCCACGACCACGTCCGTATCCCCCGCGGCCACGTCTGGCTAGCAGGCGACAACCTCTCAAACTCTACAGATTCGCGCGCGTACGGGCCCGTGCCGGTCGCGCTCCTAAAGGGAAAAGTGTTGGCTAGGGTGAGTCTTCCTCGGTTTTTGCCTTGTTTGAAGTGGTGGAGATGCTGATTGTCCGGGGGGGAAGGTGTGGCCGAATCCCAAGTGGATGAGGAATGAGACGAGGTATATCGATTGATCGATAGTTGGGTGGTTAGGAGGCGAGCTGCGGAGGACGTTTGGGTGGGATGCAAGATGGGTTTGAGTCATGCAGCCTGAGTCCTTTTGGCACTCGACGAGAACATGGCCCGTGGGCTCCACCTGCCAACATCCCTCAACTGCGCTGCACCGGTATGCCGCGGATACGGTTACGAAACCCGGCGCTCGATATGGTGGAATGGACAATGGTCCCATCACGACGACCTCGCGAGTCCGTGACCGCCACGCCACAAAATGCAGGTTCGCGTCGTACGAGGCAAAGCTCGTACCCGGTCTTGGGGTACGTACTCGACCCATGTGGTTCTCGACGTACCGTACCCCTCGTCCGCAGGCGACGGCTCGAATCACAATCACAAGCCAAAAAAGCGAGCCCACGTCCAACCTGGGACCCACCAATCCCATTATGCATATAGAGCCAACTTTCCCACATAAGCTTATAGAGCCCGCAACCCACATGTATACTTTGAGCCCTCGTCCGCATTTGCAAATTTAGAGCCAACAACCCAAGCTTGGTAGAGCCAACCCATGTATCCACTGCCCCCGGCGCAGCGCCCTTGTTGATCCCATGTTGAATGATGGACGGGTATCACCCCTTGATTAATGGAGGGTGCGTCGCAAAACTCGATAGGCCAGTATGTGGATCGAACCCGAGGTCATGGGGTTCGTGCCTGCCCACACCGGGGCGCTATCAACTACGCCATGGAGGCAGTGGATGTCTGGAGGGCCGAGTGGATTCCTATACGCACGTCTCTGGTGAACGATACCTGAATTTTTGGAAAATCTGCCATGAGTGGCAAAAAATAATTTGTCACCTCGGATTCATAACGAGACATGCCAACTTTACGAATCTACAGATTGACTCAAGAAATGTGCCTTGTGGGACATCGCTCGCGCGGACAACTTGCCAGACTGCAGAACTAGTCGGTTTATCAGGGTGTCGTCCACACACAATTTCCGTCGCTGCGGGTCGGGTTGTGAACACGGGTTCTACCTTGCGATGCGAGACACGATGGAGAGCAAGAACCATCAAAGTTGATCGGAGCCAGTTGATGTGCTGGATGGGTCATCAATAAGAGGCAGTGGTTAGTTTGTGTAGGCGCGGCTTGACTTGATCGCGAGGGTATTCGTCAATAAGAAGCTCGATAATACCGCAGATCCAGCTCCCATGTGACGCAGCACTAGATAAGCAGCTGGAATCTGAGACTTGAAGACACAGAAAAGATCAGAGGAGGGGCCATTCTGTCAATCTATTAGTTGTAGGCGTATCTTTTAGTGGAGTGTTTTATTCAGCTTCCATCATCATCCCACTCCTCATGCTTGGCCTTGCACTCGCCGTTTTGCGCCAACATCCCCATCTTCTATAATTGTTCACTCGGAAAACTGAAGCTGACCGCCTCCCCCTAAGCCGGTGCAGCGTATGCCTCAAGCACTGGTTGCCATCTCTCGCAAGATTGTCGACGCACAAGCCCATGACTCAAAGAACCTTCAATGTGATTGAGGAATGTCTTGTAAAAGCCGAAGCAGCCGAAGCAGGCCACAAAGCCGAATCCATATGTTGCCCAACGACATCGCTGCTCCCCGTCGTCAATCAGAGCTGGCTCGAGGAGGATGGTACAGGCGGGGGGGCCGGCGGCAATTCATGTTGCGTGGATGGGGTGGAATGATTCAAACCTGGCGCCAATAGGATCGGCGAGAGGAGACGGACAGGGTGAGTTAAAGGACGCATTTTGGCTTGTGCTGCCAACTCGAGAGCAGTGTTTGTTCAGCACGTGCGGAAATGGATGGCCCGCGTATGCATTGGGTCGTGACATCGGTACTTTAACTGACAGCCGGCTCGTCGACGGTATGTACGTTCTGATGTAAAGTTCACATCGTCCGCCTTGCATTCGACCTACATCCCGATTATACACGTATCACATCCACCCTCGCACGCTCATACAACTCGTGTTCCACCTCATCCTCCTCCCCCTCACCAGTACGCGCCAACTTGTCCTTGTTCTGTGGGTGGATACTCATCTTGCAGTACGTGCCTGTCGAGTTACCCTTGGCGAGGTACGACGGGTTGACGGCTACCACGGAATCGACGATCTGTAGCGCAATCGTCAGTACCCAGGTATGCCTTTGCGTAGATCTGGGGGGCCTACCTTGGCAAAGTATTTCAGACGGGAAGGCAGGATCAACACGTCCGGCGCGACATCGAGTTCCAGTAGTTCGTGATGAGACAGATCAAAGTTGACGTCGGCTGCCACATCTGCGGGCGGAGGGATGATAGGGTATAGTCTTTAAGTGGAATGACCCCATCAGCCGCACAGCCAGTGAAACTGATCCAGGGTAGACTCACGATCTCTGCCCTAGGACATGCCTACACAGTTCGGCCATTGCGTCTTTGGGAGCACCCTTGACTCCCGGCTCGAGGTCCGCCTCTTCTGCACGTCGAAAGTACTCCTCCTTTCTCAGGTGGAAGAGTACGTCGGTCGAGGAGACGCTGAACAGCGTTTCGTTGATATAGAAGTTTGCAGGGTTGGGCAACATCCGGACTTTCTACAGGCACAAGGGTTACACGATGTGAGGTTCGGGGAAAGCGGTAAAGGAGCTCAGCCACGTACCTTTGGCAATCCGAGATCTGCAGTCTTCTCCAACGGTGTTTGCGGGAAGGCCACATGTCGACTAATCATGTCCCTAACGCTCGGTACCAAGATCACAGCCGTCCCGGGCGAGCTCTCCATCAGTAGCGACAGACGAGTGCTGATCTGCTGTCTGAAAATCTCGGTCGGAGTTGCATCCACATCACCGACCTTGATCAGCGGATGAGAAGAGTCCACAAACGGTCCGAGCTGATTTCTCTGCGTGATCAGCTCCCTAATCCTTTACGCAGGGACAACCGTTCCACTCACAAGGACCAAGACGTCCGGTCGGTCCCTAAGAGCCGCCTCTATCAGCGCCTCGAACGGCTCATAGTTGAGATTCGCATCGAGTGTGTACGGCCCGGCAGCAAGCATGATTTGCACCGGTGCACCCGACATACGGTCCTGTTGCAGCGCTATCAGACCTTTCCGTGACGTGCGTTCCATCTCGAGCGGCGGTGGCTACCAAGGCTCAGGTCAGTGAGGTCTAATGCAGACAGAAGCTAAACATACCATGATCACTTCATCGACTTCAAACGACCCACCACCCCCATTCCGTCCCTTCAAACCGACCAAACACCCAGGGAACCACCCAAACCCTGCGACCCCGGGCGTCCCTTCCCGCACTTTTACCCCCGCTGCGGAGAATCGGAGGGGTGTACGTTTGCCGTTGCCCATTGCTCGGGATGATTCGAGTTGGAGGGATAGGTCGGTTGGTTTACCGGTGTCTGTTGGGGTGGAGATGATCCGGCCAAATACGTGCGTTGGGTCCTGCGCGGAGTGAGCGGAGGGAGATTAGCGTGTTTTTCAGGAATCGTTCGGACTTTGACTTACCTGCGAGATGGCGGATGGGTCCGTCAAGTCCTCGATTCCGTACGCGTCGCGGAACCGATCGGCAGCATCGTCAATCATCATGTCGAGTTCTGAATGACGATTCGGCGTTGTCAGCGTACAAGGATGCAGGTTATATATACCCGACGAGGGACGTACTATTACTCCTCTCCGAAACTTTCTCAAACATGTACCGATCTATCCACACAACACCTCGAATCAGCCCCCTCTTCCGAATACGGATCCCACATGGAAGCACTCACAGTCCCACTCCTCCTTCCGTCCCTTTGCCCCCATCTGCACTCTCTGCTTTACCGATCCCCTCGGAACGCCAGGCGCCGGGTCTAGATGCGCATTCAAGGTCTCCAGCAGCTCGTTTGGCCGCGGACGACCGGAAAAGGTGGTGATGGCGCCGTGCCGGGGTCTGTGAACGGGGGAAGGGTCAGACCAGAGGTTGATGGATTCAATAGTGTAGGGACTTACGTCACGTCCGTTAAGAAGGATCCTCCAGGACTCGAGCCAAACGTTGTATTGTCCCCTCCAGCATTACCTAACGACACCGCAGACCGAGCAGTGCCACTCCCCGCCGGTCGAGTGGGCGTTGCGAAATCCGGTGTGGGGTGGCTGCCAGCGAGGGTTGGGAACCGCGGTGTCGATCCCGGAGGAGGAGCGGGTCTACTTGGGCCTGACCGTGGACGAGCGGGCGTTATCAAAGTGTTCAACCTGTACAGAGACGTCAGTTTGCTATCTCTCCGAGGGAGAAGTGCAAAGACTCACAAGCCTCCGATATCTCCGTTGAACGCTCCAGGAAGGGGAGCCCTCCTCGTACTGGTCGTAGTCGTACCGACAGGCTTCACACCCGCGCTCTGCTGTTCCCTCGCCACAATCCTTCTCAGCTCGGCTAAAACCTCTCTATCCAACCCTTGCTTCTTCCGCGGCGCTGCTTGTCCCGCGGTGCTCGCGTACGCTGGATGACGGGGATGTGTCGTCGGAAGGGAGAGGAGATAGGCTTCGTATTTGTACTTGAGCTCGATGGGTGGAAGGGCGTATATCCGGGAGATGGAGATACCTGATGGGAAGGGTCAGCGGTGAGGACGGGAGATTCGGAAGAGACCCACATTCATCCACGAGCGCCGAGTCTTGGCGGATGCTCTGCCCGAATGCTTCTGCGATCTCGTCCCGGAGCTGAGAGTCTGATGCCATGGTGGAGGTGGTGATGGTGGTAGCCGTAAGGGAAGGAGGGCAGAGAGTAAAATGAAGTCCACAACCTCGACTTGAATAAACTCAACTCGACCAAGATGAATTCCCGTCTTCTCCCTTCATGTGAAACGCGAACGCGTCGCGTCCAGGCAAATCCCAGAGCCTTATTACTGTAACCATGCTCCGACCTAGAGACCTAGGCAGGATTCGAATTCAGCTGCTTGTCTAGTATCGTGGCGCATAGCATCTGGCATGACCTTTGGTGTTATCGCCTCTTAGAGGCGAGAAAGCGATCCCATTTTCACCCGGGGACACAATACGTGCTCGATCAACTTGCGCATGCCACACATCGATATCGAGCGAGAACCAAGGTTCAGGCGATGGCACAAGACCTGCATGTGATATCAAGTCAAGTCCGTCAACGAGCAAGTGCGATAAGTGGAAGCATGTCGCAGTGATGTCACCGACGTACCGGATACAGCTCCTCCTTTTTGGTGCCCTATCTACCTTTCATTTCGGTGCCCCAAATCAGGCTTCTATAGTCTTCCGCGTGACATGAGAGAAAGCCGAAGGGTGGGGTTCTTGATGTATATAAGGTAACTGAGGGAGACATGCTTCATGGAGTATGAAGGACCGAGAACATCTTCACTGTGGACTTGTACATCTCGTTTGATCTTTCCCCCCCCCCCCCCCCCCACCCCCGGTTCACTTCGCCCTTCCTCATCGAATACTGCGACCGACAATGTCCGACAACGACTATCAATGGTCAAATGGTGAGTGGCGAATGAGAGCCAGCTTGGGCTCACATAGTTGGCTGACGATCCATTTCACTCTTTTTGCAGATGAGGATCGCCTTTCTATTCAATTGACTGGAATCACTCACCCCTCAGCGATGCCGACGAATCCAGTTTTTCCCCTCGAGTCATTCTACACGCAAATGGGTCCCACTTTGCCGGGAAACTTTTCGCAAAATTCGTTGCAGCTTCCTCCCGATCCCATCCGCACTGGTCAGACGCTACCGTCTAGTAATTTAGCATCCCAGGCATCTTTCCTCGGTAACGTTAACACCGCTGCTGCACTTCAGCCCTATGTGTACCCTGCATATGGCAACAACGACTTCGCTGAGCAACCCAACATCGGAGCACCGTACAACGGCATGGTCTTTTCGCCACCCCCCCAACCACAAGATCAATGGGGACTAGCCCAAGACCTTCCTCCAGCAGAGACCGATCCTCTTCTTGATTGGTACCAATCGAACCAGTTTGCAATGGAAGCTCGGGGACAGTCCGAAGACAATGCCTTCGTGAGCTTACCGCAGGCTTTGCAAGCGCCTGCAGCAGCTGTATTTGATTGGGATTCGACGACATCGATGATGCATCCATATCAGGAAGCTCCTATCAGCTTGCCTCAGCAGAGCTTCGGGTTTCCCGACGCCTACTCGACCACCCAAAAGTCACAAGTCGCCCCTCCCTCCTTCGACTGTACGATTCCTGTTGTCCAACATGGTATAGCCAGTAATGTCCCCCGGAATGTCCCCCAGCGCCCCCGACATCGCTCCGGAGACGCCGGCGTCAGGAAGACAGGATCGCCTAGCATGCAAAAGACTGGTTCAAGACTTGCAGGGGCAAAGTTTGAACAACAGCTCAGCCATCAGGGGAGGATGGGAGGCGCCAGCTTTAACAGTTACAGCATGTCGGTAGAAGCACCATCCGCAGATCAGGCTACTGGAGAAGGTTCATTGCCTGAGCACTCGGTCGTGCCCCACTCAAGTTTGGGGACGCCTTCGGTCTCCGAAATGCCATCGCTAAGGCTTGGAAGAACCGCATCTGTGAGACATTCATCGTTCAGTAGATTCGCTGTCATGTCAGCATTGAAAGTACCTGTATCGCCGGCGGAACAGCACCTCTTAGACCTTCTCTGCAAATTCGACGGCAAAAAAACTGATGTAACTGCTCTCAGCAAAAAATATCACATTTCTTGGGGCAAGGACCAAGAACATCTAAGCACTGTTCAAGGCTGGACGTTCGATTCGCTGGAGTGGGATATGACTTTTCAGAGAATAGCGGGAGAAGTCTTGAATGCGCTCGTCGAGTCTACAAACTTCGATATCTTGGCCGCGACGCGGGCGACCCTAAAAGAGCAGGTTGAGAAACTCGGGCCTGCGCAGATTTTTGGAGACTGGTGTAGACGGCGCCGATTCGAGGACGAAGGCCGTCAAGGAGGCAGAGAGATCAAGCCTGACAAGGCCATCAAGAACAAACACAATTTCAGACACAGGCAAAAGCAGCAGGGGGAAGCACTGCTGCGGGCGATCAGAAAGTGGTTGACTCAGGATGGGGGGATGTACAAAGAAGTCACTCGAAGCGCAGCGGCCGGACTGGAGTCTCCGTATAAAAAGAGGGTCAACGACATCTTGAAAAGGTCTGCTGGAGCGCTCGAAATTTTGATTGAGCGACTCGATGCAGTGAAGCCTTGGACATGAGCGCATCTTGCTTTCCCCGTCACATATAGTTTTTGTCCCAACGTGGGGCGATCTCAGTCGCGGGTTTGCCATTAGGGCCGAAGTCTTGTTCATCTTATCTGTATCATGCTGTCACGATCAAGTCAAGGGTCTACACAACCGACCACTGCGTCCCAAAGGATGTGCATCCAGCACGTCGAACGACTCCTATCCGCTTCAATGGTTCTTACTCTCCCTCCGCGTCTCGCATCAAAGTAGAATCCGTGTTCGCAGCCTCGCAGATCTCCTGGCCTCAAGCAACATGGAGAAAGTAAAGTTGACTAGAAGTTACATACACTACAGGAAATCATATATTATCTGTTGTCCGCTCTTACAGGGTTGTCTATCGTTCACGAACGTCCTCGATGTTTGCGCGACTAATGGGCGAACCGGAAGTCCAACCTGCCAGCAAGCGGAAAGCAAGAGATTAGCGACACGCAATACAACACGCTTCATCCAGCTGAGAACACACCGTTTGTTTCCCTTATCCGTCGTAGTTTGGAGGTAGTTCGCCTTGTCCGCCGGCGTCATGGCGTTCCAGATCCCGTTTCGATGCCTGTTTCGCAACACGTAGTATGCCTTCGCAAGGACGAAGAGAACAATGTTTCCGACGACAATACCAATCAAGACTCGGTTACCTTTATGGCTAGATGGTTGGGACGGCACAACACCAGTAAATAAAAGAAACTTTTGCATGGCGCTATGCTGTTGCGCTTACTAGTGGGGTGCGTCATCTGGGAAGAATTCGAGATCAGTGATCAGTCAACATCCTTCAATTTTCAAGGCTCTGCTTTGCGTGTTGCGACCATGATAATATGACTTACTTTGTCGATAGACATTACTGGCGATCATGGAGCAGGCTTGAACCGCCATGTTATAGACAGAGCTAGCGACTGTTCGAGTTCGGACGCTTCCAGAGTTCTGTAACAACGGCGGAACAATTCATAGGTGAGCGATGATGAAACCTTTGCCGGAGACTGTAGGAGTGACTTACTGCACTGACAGTAGACACAAGTATTGGATGCGCATAGCAGTATCCGAGCAAGAGAGAGAGGAGAGCCCATTGGGCCCATTTCCCAGTCGAATCGGGGATAGTAGCGATCACGATCAAAAAGATCAATTGCCACCATGAGCCGATAGAAGCGGTCAAGAGGCGCTCGTTGAGCTTTTTGCTCGTAAACACGAGAGCGAGGTTGTTCTGGACAGGTAGCATCGGGAGGTGAGTATCTTCCGTCAGCAATGCTGGATACGCGACTCACAATCATGAAGAGAAGTAGCTGCGGGATCATCAGCATATTAGTTTGGAAAGTAGAGAAGCCCCTGAGGAAGAGTTCCATTATATACGCGAGCATATAGCCGTGTCAAAAGGCGTGACTTACAAGGACTTCAATGTCAGAGAGAAATATGCGCCAACGGTCGCTGGAGCAAGGTATGTCGTCAAGCCAAGCTAGCAGAACAAAGAGCACTTAGCCTTCCGCGTCTGCATGATAGATGGTCCGTCATTGCGCCTACCGCATAAATGGGCCAAAGATCGTAGTCCCAGAGGGAATCGATCAAGTGACGGAGTTTGATGCCTTGTCGATTGTGCACTATCGAAGGAGTCACATCATGGTAAGACCGTGGAGCACGAAGCAAACTGTACGCATACTGACTGTCGCTCTTTGTCGGATCATCTCTAATCACCTTGTTGACGATGATAATTTCCTCTCGCCTGATTTCAAATCAAGCATTATCAGCCCACGAAACGTGTGCATGATCGGGAACATTTGCGTACTCTGTAAACCAACCGTCTTTGCCCCTGATACCGCCAGCCGTCTGCGTGGGTCCCGCTGGCAAGTAGAAGTAGGCCCAAACACCGATCAAGAAAGTGACGATACCTTCAATCATAAACAGCCATCGCCATCCCTCAAGACCTCCATGGCCTCTCAGGGCCAGCAATCCAGCAGCGAGGAAGGAGCCGGTGATGCTTGTGGTTGTCATGGCGACCCAGAAGAAGGCCAGAAGCACGGACAATTCCTGTGCAGTGTAATAGTACGACAGATAGAGAATTGTGTCTGCAACGAAGCCTCTATTTTTCCAGGAAGAGAGCAAAGGTCATGAGTTACCGCCCCAATATAGCAAAAAATCCGGGAACGTGCCCTTCAAGTAAACCTAACAGAGCGCGGGTGGCATAAAATCCTTGGACATTCTGGAGGCCGACTTGCGAGAGCGCAATGACCGACCACGACATCATCTGTTGGGAGCCACGACCTATCAGTCATGAACACGATCACAGCAATCCTGAGTTCGAGAGACTGACTTGGATCGGGATCCAGACATCCGAACCCAGCTTTTTGGAAACTGCGATGCATATAGGCGGTCAGTAGACGGTCTAAGAGTCTCGTTCACTGCCAGGACCCACTCATCTGCGAGGGCAATTCAGCGGCTAAAAAACAGGCATAGAAGAGTGTCTGTACGACATGGGACGGCATGGCAGTAAGTAGGATGGATCGGAAAGCACAGCAATGCGCTTGGTTTACACACCTGGCCGTAGTTGTATTGGTTTGTCGTAATCTTCAAATCTTTGAGCATGCCATCCGATAGCGCATTGCCTATCTAATGTGAGTGTCACGTCAGTCCAAATGCCCACGCTTGTGACTCAGTCTCTCGAACCTACATTTTCCCGATCCAAATTCAAGGCAGCGAAACAGATGCAAGCCGCGAGTGTCACCCTCAGATCTTCAAACGTTTGTGAGCTGTGAATATGACATATAACACTGGCGACACCTACCCAGTTTTCGGGTTAACGTTTTCAACTCTTGAGCGGTCCAGGTAGCCTTGGGATCCCATCGATGATAGTTCTCCCAGGTTTTAGGGGGTTCGTAATACCTGTAAAGTTGAAGGGACACATCAGCACCACATCATTCGGTCACATTTGGCCAACTCACTTGGCGAGGAGATCCTCCTCCGAATCAGAGGCAGAGCCAGGAAGCTGGAAGCTACCCTTCTCTTCGTCTGCTGAATCAGAGTCCAAGCTTGTTATGGGTTGATGGGGCGTGTTCTTGCCGTGGATATCAAGGACTGGCAAGGTAGCCATGATGTGCGCTTGGGAGAATACTAGTGGGTAGGCGTCTCTCTACGATGTCTTGTCTGGATGAAAACTGAAGCGCTCTATGTCAATGATGTTCCTGTTTGACAAGGTGTGACAGACTGTAGATGTCACAGATATCATATATAAGAAGGATGTTCCTCTCGTGGCAAACACGATTTCTACGATGCCGGCATAGCTCACATCCTGTGGAATTGGCACCGTCTCCCGCAATGATGGCGAGTTGGTTGCTCCATGATCACACCAAGAGGCACGAGGGAATACATACCTTCACCGGGACATTGACAATGTTGCGACATGGGCTGCGCGAACCCTCAGCGGATTGCATGATGTCCAACCAGAATGACGTTTTTCTCTCTGTCCCTGATGATAAACCCTCAAGAACTATGGCAGAGTTTATGCAGTGATCTGTTGGCAGCCCGGAGGACCTGGCAGCTTGATCCACTTCAGGCACCCTTCCGTCCGGTCGATATTCGTCTTTTTCCGAGCAGGTCGGAGATGGGACTGTATAAGCACGTCACCTCATTGTAGATGGAAATGGATGCGTTCCTGCAACTTACTACGATAAGGCTTTTCGGAAGGCGAGCAAGGCAAAATAAGCACCTGCGCTCTTGGATCTAGATACGTGATGTTGTTCCCGGTGATGGTTTCTCCGCCAACGTTCGCTTGATCGGCAATTTGTAGCTTGACTTCATCTATCAACAACTAGCTTCAAGTGCCGCTGACTGGTCAGAATATTTTAGCGAGGAGGTATGGCTTTGCCTCCCGTCGTTCACATCCGGACTTTTCGTAACCCGGCGGGGATCTTTGACGAGATAACAGGGCAGCATCCGCATTTTGTGGTCAACATCGGGTGAATTCGACTCACCTGGTCACATCATCCCCCCATCTCTCACGACAAACTCTTAGCGCACCGATGTTGTACTGATTTGCAGCATGGACGAGTTGATGTTGCGTTGTAGTCAGTGCCGCAGGACTTTCGCAGCCAAACGACGACATATTGAAGCTCGATTCGTCATTCCCGGGACATCCCGCGTACGGATCCGCGCCCGCGTTTTAATTTGTCACTATCTCGGCCTCCCCTCCGCCTCATGGACGCCGCGCGCCTTTGTTGAAAGACTGAAGGTTGTTTCAGCCCGAAACGCTTCTGAAAGTCTCGACACAGTGCAGTGTGTCAGCGCTTTTTAGGTGCCATTCTGCAATGCAATCGCAGAATGGACGGGCCGTACAGCCCGAGGATAGAAATGGGTCAGTTCACCATTCCAGGCCATCAGTCGCCATTCCAAGCTGATCTCGGCCTCCAGCAGATGTCCGGTCCAGTCAGTTTCCGAGTAGTAAATTGTCTGTGTGAAATGTGCATAATGCCACAATAACAGGTATGACTTATAAGCAAAGGCTTCGTACGTTGAGGCTCGGATAGCACGTTGTGATGTAAGGAATGGAAGCTAATGGAAGCTCAAAACTTACAGACAAGCAGCACAAATATCTATACTGACAACAGATTTGAACTCTTCGATGCTCTCCTGCGAACACGAGGACCCATGTCGAGGAACCTCAGCGTGTATACATCCCCCTCCTGAGGTTGTATGTGTGACTTCCTGGGGGAACAACATAACCAAAGAGTTGCAGGCTCGACCCTAGCCTGTCGCCTCGTTTGCTGGTTCATGCCCAGTCGCAGGATGGCGTACAGCCTGCCCAAACCCCTGTAGGATCGAGAAGCGTATAGCATCGAAACTTTATGTCCAATTTGGCATAACTGTCCAAGTGCTACAATTTCTCCATCTATGGCGACAACCAAGATGAAATTTTGCGCATGAGCAGCTATCCTACCGGGATCCTGCCTAGACATCCGCCTCCCCAGACTTGATTTGCACGCCAACATCCTTAGAAAAAGCAGCTTCCGCTTGCAGCGGCTTATCAGGTATCTATCATCCCAGTCCCACGAGATCAGCGCCTCTTGACGGGACACAACAGAAAAGCAAGAACTCACAGCCAAGGAGATCAAGAACATCGCCAATGCTACAACGCACCCGAAAGCAAAGGTCTGATGAAGCGCAACTTGGTATGCCGCTCTAGCCTGCTGCCGGGACCACTCGTCGGGGAGGTCGGCAATGGCGCTGGACGCGTGCCTGAGCTTGTCGATAATCTGTATGGGCAGAGTAAGGTCATTCAACGGTGTTCCGATATGGCTCAGCGGGTCACATACCTCGGGAGAGTGAAATCTTGCTGTCAGCTGCTTGTTCAAACTCGCCTGCAGCATCGCGCTCGACAGGCCGACGCCGCTAACCTGTCCCAACGAGCGGAACATGAACGTAAATCCAGTAGCGATAGCTACTTGGCTGCCTATTGTCCGAGAGCTAAAGGAATCAGAATGGGAAAAGTTTGCAGTTAACGGCACGTACGATCGACTTCGTTCATGATTCCGACTTGAGTCGAACGGGTCAACCTATGTTCTGATACTGCCAGAAGGATGGAAACGTCGCTTACCGACAGTTGCAATCAGCAGACCCGAGAACCCACATCCCATCGGCACCACAGCTGAGACAAGGAAACCCAGTCAAAACGTGCAGGCGACATCACAGAGCAAGAACCCACCAGTCCACTGCAGCCAAATAGGCGAGTCCGTCGTGATCCTCGACAACAAAGACATCGATACCACCGGTCCAAGACAACACACACTTGTGATCCACTTGTAGCGGTTCGTCCGTTTGATGAGGTAGCCTACGAGCGGACCAGTGATCGTCAGGCAGATCTACAACCACCAGACGAAACAGCGCCCACTCTGTCAGATGCTTGCTATTTCAGAGTTCAGCAAGCTCACTCACGGAATTCGGGAGCAAATGAGCCCCGGCACGAGACACCGGTTGCTGGAACACAACTTCGAACAACATCCCCAGATGATAAACCATGTTAAAATTAACGACGGCCACCAAGCCCGCGATGAGCCCTATACAGAGACTCGTGCGTTTCCCAAGGAGGAATAGCGGCATGATTGGTTTCTTTGCGATCCGGAGTTCGACGTAGAAGAAGATTAGGAAGAAGATGGTGGATATGAGTAGGGCGGCGGTGGTGTATGTGCGATGGGAAGGGGCGTCGATTGCGGATGATGCGGAGAGGTATTGGAGGAAGGCGCCAATCTGCGGGTCATATTACGGACCAAAATGTGTGATCGATTAGGTACCCGGGCGGAGGATGACCTATCGACGTACGGAGATCAAGAGTGATGCCGCACCTCCAAAGTCGATCCCCGTGAGCCAGTCCTTGAGAGACCTTCTACCCCGTACATGAGACGCCGGAAGGAGCCACATCCCCATGACGATGAGAACCAACGCCGGCGGAACTTGCACTACGAGCCAACCAAACCCTATCAGTGAATCGTCAAGCCACGCCGCACGGTCCTGGTCATACCATAAAAAGCCGCCCTCCATCCCACAACCTGCGTAATCCAACCCCCTACCGGCCCACCAAGTCCCATCCCCGCTCCAAACCCCACAAACACCAACCCCTGATAAAAAGCCCTCTCACCGACATCAAACAGATCGCCTGTAATAACCGCGCTGACGGTCCCGATTCCGCCACCGCCCATACCTGCGATGAACCGGGCAGCGGCGAGTACCGGCAGGGAGGGGGAGAGGGCGCAGAGGAGAGTGCCTGATGTGAATAGTGCGAGGGCGGAGATGTAGGCTGGACGTCGGCCGAGGAAGTTGGAGAGGAGGCCGTAGAGAGGTGTGAAAGTGACGGTGCTCCATAGGTAGGCGGTTCCTGCGCACAGGAGGCGTTAGCAGGTGTTCTGTCTCGTGGTGACTGGGAGGGGGAGGACGTACCGATCCATGCTTCCCGGTCCGAGCTGTTGAATTCGCTCGAGATTGTCGGGATGCATGTGGCGACCACTGCAGGTCCAAGAACGATCAGCAATTTTGTCGATACCCGTCACCCAGTACGCACCCGTGAAATCCAGCGAGGCAAGAAAGGAAGCCAGGACCATGCCTACAACGAAAAGCTTCTTCTTCCCCGGAGACAGACTCTGCGGATCAAGCATGGCGGACTGGGCGTCATCCTGCAGTGTGTCCGAATTGGACGAGGTCTCCTGGGCGGGAACCGCGGTCGACTGGTATTCGTTCGACGGGACCGAGTGGTCGACGAGTCTACGGGATTCTTCAGGGGATGCCATACCTTGTTTGTTCTACTCGATCCTCGCCGGCGGGTAGGGGCATGTTCACCATTGCGCGTTATTTCTTTTGAACGACCTCGCACCAGATATCTCGGCGCGTAGAAGATCATCCAACACTCCGGAAGCCAAGGAAGGCAAAAGAAGCGAAAGGATGGCGGAAGGATGTCGTGCTGATCGCACCATCCTTTCATCTGCCGGGTGAGACATGCGCGCACATGCCCGGCACGCGCGCCTTCTGTAATTCTGTTGGCAATAGCATTCTGAATCTCGGTCGCGAGTGATCCACCAGGACTAGACTGGACGGAGGGGGGCACAATATATCCTCGTGGATAAAACCATCTCCGTATCATGCCTCGAGAGTTCCCGACAGACGTCTGCGCCGACACCTATCAACCATGCTCCCCTCCATATCCGGCGCCTTGAGCCTCGTCGTCCTGGCTGCCCTCGCCTCGTCTGCGTTACAGGACACGGAACCTCGCTCCGAACAGAAACACGGGAAAAGGCCCAACATCGTACTCATTCGTAAGTTTGCTTGGATTTTTGGGTGCAACGCTATCTTACAGATCCCTCTTCGAACGGCTACTGACACCCTTTTTCCTGCCGCTCTCACCAGTCACCGACGATCAAGATGTAGCCTCGCTCCAACGACGATTTCTTCCCAATATCTACGACAAACTAGTCGACCACGGCGTAACCTATGACAACTTTTTCGCACCTGTAAGCCATCCCTCCCCCACCCAATCCAATCGCCAACCGTTCCGCTCTGCCTCCTCCTAGGTATCCATATGCTGCCCATCCCGGGTATCCCTCCTCCGCACCCAATACGCCCACAACCACAACATCACATTCGTCGCACGCCCCTACGGCGGCTGGGAAATCTTCAACGAGCACCAGGACTACGTGGGGCACACGTTGCCGGATTTCATGCAGCGGGCGGGGTATAGTACGTGGTATACTGGGAAACTGATGAATGGGCATACGGTGGAGAATTGCGAGCGGTTGCCGGTTAGCGGGTTTGTGAGTATGGACGGGAAAGTGTGGGTGGTTTAGAGGCGGTTGGCTGATTGTTGGTTCGTAATAGAACTCTTCGGATTTCTTGGTTGGTGCGTTTTGGGTTCTGTTCTGCTCGTCAGTAGCCTGTGTCCGGAGCTGATATTCCCGCGCTGTAGATCCACATACCTATGATTACTGGAATGTAAGCACATCTCTTGTAAAGGTGCCGAAACACAGCTAATCCGCCCTCATCACAGCCCGCGTTCTCCCGTGACAGTACGCACGCCTGAATCAAGCATCCTACCCCAAGCTCACCTCTCTCACAACTAATAGACGGCCCGGCCATCCTACATCCCAACACCTACTCCACCGACATCGTCAAACAAAAAGCGCTAGATTACCTTTCCCAGGCGAGTCAAGGATCCCAGCCGTTCTTCTTAACTGTAGCACCGATAGGACCCCATAGCTGTGAGTCTCTTTTCACCCCGCTAACAAGGGCTCTTCACTGGGTTGTTGCGGTTGACACGGTCTACCCTTGTTCACGTCATCGCAGGGATCAGCAGTACCGGCGACCCTCACGAAGTCGAGCATCTCCAGATGGCAATCCCCGCCTCGGCGCCACGTCACGCTACCCTCTTCCCAACGGAACAAATCCCACGGACGGAATCCTTCAACCCGGACAAGCCAAGCGGTGTTTCATGGGTCAAACACTTGCCGAAAGCCGTGAGTCCCCCTCTCCGGCGGGTGCGCATGAGAATGCTGAGCTGATGGCATGTGTAGAATGCGACTGTTGAGGCCTATTGGGATGAGTTCTATCGGGGGAGATTGAGGGCGTTGCAAGCTGTTGATGAGCTCGTGGACGAGGTCGTTGAAAAGCTCGAGGCGCTCGAGGAACTGGAGAACACATACATATTTTATACTTGTACGTCCTCGTTTCATCTTCGCTCCGTCGACACATCTGGCTCACTCTCAAGCCTGACGCAGCGGATAACGGCTACGCCATCGGATCTCATCGACGTCAACCTGGTAAGACCCTCGGGTACGAAGAAGATATCCACGTACCCCTCATCGTTCGTGGGCCGCGCATCCCACACGGTGTCAGAGACACCCTCTCATCATGGGGGATCGTTGATCTCTCCAAGACGATCTTGGACTTGGCGGGTGCCGAGGCTGATTACGTGGATGATGGGCGGGCTATCGATCTTCATCGACGACGGTCCGTGGAGGACAAGTCAATCGTTTCCGGGTCGCAAGACGAGGGGTATGAGCCGATCGCTAGGCATGCTATTAGCGAGTATTGGGTACTGGGCGCGGAAGAAGGCGTGTTTGCCGGTATGTGGGTTCTCATTTCTGCTACGGGCAAGGCGGCTGACGGTGTTGACTACTTTGCAGGTCCTCTCAGAGTCAATAACAGTGAGTACGACGTGGCACCTCGGTATTAAGATCGCTCACGCCGAATCCCTCCCGTCTAGCCTACCGTACCGTCCGTGTACACTACGAGTCCGGGACAGCGGACGCTGCCATCTCGAGCTACTCATATTCCGTCTGGTGTACAGGTGAAAGAGAGCTGTACGACCTCATCCAAGACCCCTACCAAATACGCAACCTCGTCGCCCCGCTCAACTCGCTCGGCCGCTTCGCTCCTTTCGATTCATCCATTCCAACGGGCAAACCTCTGCTCGATGAAGTAACTACACGTCTGCTGAATCGGCTGGACGCCCTGATGCTGGTCCTCAAAACCTGTAAAGGGAATACATGCGCAGATCCGTACGCCAAGCTTCTGCCTCCACACCTTCACCACGGCAAAAGCGCTAGTTTCCAGCACCTGCTCAACCGCGAATTGGACGGACACTTTTCTGCTCTACCCAAAGTGTCCTTCAAGGCGTGCGGTTTGGGATATCACCGCGCATTGGAACAGCCGGAATGGGATGATGCGTGGTCTGCAGGGAGCTTTGTCCGTGACGATCAGGAGGCTAGGATTGTTTTTCAGAAAGCGGGCGGTGGGTTTTGAAAAGCGAGGAATTAGACAGTCACATAGGGTGATATTGTCAGATGAAATGGATTTGGGGAATTGAAATTCGCATTGGGAATACATCCGGAACGTCAGCGCGGGTTCTACATATCCTGTTTGCCCTGCAGATGATCGCTAACAGTCCCGTACCCTCACCGTCCACCGGATCCCAGACTGCGAAGTGACTGCGCTGACTTCTTATCAGCTCAATCATTCACTGGCAGTCGGTGATAGAGGAACAACTGTAATGACATGCTTTTGTAGTTGACTCTTCCATATATTCACATCGCCGATCGTATCCTTATCTCTGGCTAACCACCTTTATGCTGCACAGGGTGCCATCCGGTCGATCCAAGGTGACACCAGAGTATCAGACCCGCCAAAAGAAGTCTTTGAGATACGCCAGTGCAAGGCGCACAAGCTGGCAGAGGAACAAAGATAAGGCGAAGCATTATCTCAGCGAATGTGGCGGATATAGCTTCCTCAGATTCAGTAATCTGTTGTCCTCAGTTCTCCTTTCATGGCAAGAACCCTATACGAGCTCTTCTACGGTCTTCCCCGGGTCGTGGGGAGGGAGGGGGGCTTGGGTACTTGTCCCTAGATGATATAAGGTATCGCAATGGACAACTCGCCTGCTGGCTTGTGATGCGCAGAAAGCGTCTACACTGAAGACGCATCTCCTGTTCGAATTATCAACGGCCCCTGCGCATATATTTTGTCGAAGTGACTGCAACTGATAAAGTGGTAATGTCTGACAGCGACTATCATTGGACAAATGGTCAGTGGTATTACGATAGCTAATTTGGGAAAACCTCTGTGGACTGAGCTTCTCCATTCTCGCTTAGACCTTTATGGGGCAGGGGATGATCGTTCCTTCGCTCCGTCATCTTCAATCTACGCCTCAACCAGCGACGATATGATTGCATCCTTTCTTGGTGGGGAATTCGATGAGAACGACTTGTCCTTTCTGCCCGCGTCCGTTTGGCAATATCCCATACATGCACACCGCGCCGTTCGCCCAGCTGTTCGCCCCATCGAAGAGACGTTACCGTCTAATGATTCAGTCACGCCCGTGCCTTACCTTCAGAGCTTCGGCGCAGCGTCGCTCAACGGTTTTGAGCATAACGTCTATGCTCCAGGTTCCGCTTCGTTTTCCAATCCTGACCCTCCTTACGAGAATTTGACACAAATGCACCCTCCTTCCAACGCGACTGCGTTCATCGTGGATGCACCCGGGAATTCTGCTACACTTTTCGGATACGTTCCCTCGGAGCATTCCTTCAGGGGATCTACGTTCTGGCCTCCGGGAGATCAGTATATCGATTATGGCTTCGGGTCGTTCACGGATGAAGCATATCAGACATCTAACGGCCATATCCCTCTCGCTTCCGGGTATGGCGATACGGATGGACAGATTGTAATTGCTCTGCCGTCTCACTTTGCAGCCACCGAGTCCGCTTATCCGCCGTCGATCCATCAGCAGCAGCTCCAGCAGCCAGCATGGAGCTTGGCTACAGCGACCATCTTGTTTACGAATGGGAACTTGGAGAGCTACTCTTCTGGCTTGCTCAGCCCTGTCAATCATGTCATTCCGTCTGGCTCACGCAATGTTACGAGGGCCCGTCGTGAACCGAAACAGTCCGGTGTCCGAAAGAGAGCTCCATTTCACGGGCAAGGAACCGCTGGACTTGTGAAAAAGAACGTCGGACATCTGCTCGAACAAGCAGAGGTATTAAGAGACGAGAGCTTCAATGGTATCAGCATGTCTTCAAGGTCTCAAGTTGACTCGTACGCTTCGGGGGGAATGATTATGCAGTCTCCCCCGTCAGACATTGGTCTACAAGGAGAGAAGCAACAGTCTGTCAGCCAAACACCGCTGTCGATTCCGAGTTCCCTTTCTGCAGACCGTGGATCAGCTAAAACGACTGGCCTCGGATCATTAGCCGAACTGGACTCGCCTGCGACAAGGCATCTCAGGGACCTTCTTGATGGAAACGCATCTAGAAGTACTAGAGCGGGTAAAGACTTCAGCGGATACCAGAATTTGTATCCTGAAACCCACAAGGCAGGGACGAGAGATGGTTGGTTGTATGAGCCGCTGATCAAGTACCACGGCATAGGATGCAACATATCGGCGGAGCTCTTGAAGATCAAACGCAATAGTCCCTTGGACGACGCGGGAGTTCGGCTCGCAACGCAGATACAACGACTGGATAAGGACGAGATCCTCGGAGGTTGGCGCCAACTGAGGAGAGCGAAGTTCTCACCGTTGCGCAAGACAAAGTTAAATGCTCGGAAAAAGTTCAGATACGATCGCAGGGGTGTGGCGAAAGCGTTGCTAGAGGCGATGGAGAGCCGGCTGAAAGAGCAAGAGGGTGCTTTTAGGAAAGTCGTCGAAGCTGAAGGAATGGGACTGCACTCTCCGTACAGCCAGAGCGTCCAAGACATCCTGGTAAATTCTGCTGAAATGCTCAAAGCTTTGATACAAGAACTCAATACGGCGCAGCCTTGGAATTGACGAGCGCGGCTTACTTCTTTCCTCGTCATGTATAACATTTGTCCCGGCCGTGAGGATACATCAGACGCCATGACGTGCTAGGGACGATTTCCTGTTCATATGTCCATTTGTATCATTTGTATAATGATGTTTCGATCAAGGTATAGCTTTCTCCGCAAAAGCCAACCAGTGCCAGTCAGCGGCTCTTCTAGTGGTGGCAGAGGTGAGCCCTAGCTACCGTTTCGACTCGTCACGTGACCGCGACGCGTCCTGTTGAACGACCATCTAGCAAAGTAAACAACGCTTATCGTCCTCAACCCTTCTTCCCCTACGCCCGTACCGCCCATACAAGATGGACACTCGTCGCCGCACCCTCGCAGACTCTACGGCCTCGAACAACATGTCCCATCTCCCGACATCCCACATCCCCCAGTCAGCCGTCAAGCAGAAATCCGCGCTGAGGTCCTCGGCAGCTCAGCCCACCGGGATGCGGATGAGCGTCGCAGGACACATGTCCGTTGCTCCTGGAGGAGGAGCCTTGTCCTCCTCACAACAAGCATCACAAGACGCCAACGAACGGGCGGGACTTGGCATTGGACACGCAAGACGGAGTATCGCGCCATCGCGTGTGGTTTCGCAGGAGCATCAGCAAGCAGGGATAGGAAGGGATAGTTTGATGAATTCTGCGGGGAGGGGGGACGCTGGGTCGTATGCTCGGGGACAGAGTGTTGGTGGACGAGCGAGTATCATGGGGTGAGCTGAGCGATCATACCCGGGATATTAGCAATGGTGGATAACAAAATTCCTTCCACCGCAGTTCAACCAACCGCCGATCATCCTCTATCCATTCCTCGGTAGGCGGTCGTCAATCCTTGGCCCCATCATCTTCCAACAAGCTCTCGTCATCATCCACCACAAATCCGGCAGGAGGTAGAAACTTCAAGCAACGCGAATACATGGACGACGCGAGGGACGACATCCGAACATTCATCCATACGCACCGCGTTCCGCTCGTACTTTCCCCCTCCACACTCGAATCACCAACATCCAAGGAATTCCAATCCATCTTTCGCGCACTTGCAGAGTACCTTGACCGTGATTTTCGATGGGGTTCTTCGGGGAAAGGATGGGATGCCGAAGTGCTCGAGTTTCTACGTCAGGTCAGGTACCCTTTCGTGGGAGATATCAGTAAAACTGCCCTCGCTGCACCGGGAAGCTCGAATAATTGGCCACCGCTTCTCAATATGCTGCATTGGATGTCCAATCTCGCGTCTGCTCTCCTCCGTTGGACGGATCCTCAAGAAACGACGGACCCGACCTTGCTCCCACCGCAAATGTTCACTCCGCAGCAAATCGAGGAGAAGCCGGAATTATATGCGAGGTTATTGGCGGATTTCGTGTTGCGAGCGTATCGAGTGTGGTTGGGCGGCGATGAGGTGTGGCCAGATTTGGAGGGCGAAGTGACTGGAAAGTTTGGTGAGTGTGCCGGAGAAGTTGAGATTGGAAGTCGGTACTGACAACGAGGTCTGCAGAGGAAATTATGCGCGCAGATGAGGAACAATGGCAGAGGCTGCTGGAAGGCAAGGAGCAACTCGATGCAGAGCTTCGACTACTGAAATGCCAAGAGGTAAGCTGTTTCCCGATCTTCAATCCCTTCCCCACGCTGACCATCTCCCGCAACTAGCCCCCACTCGAACGCCTAAGAAAGGAGGAGACCAATCTGAAGGGCGATCAGGCAAAGTTCTTGAATTGGATAAAGATTCACGACGAAAAGGCAAAGAAGATGGAGGATGGGAATGGCAAATTGCGAGAGGCGTTGAGGATGGAAGGTGAGTCTACGTCGTACACCCTGTGCCCAACGAGTAGACATGTACATTTGAGATGCTGATTTCCTCGCTTCGTGTAGATGAAAAGATTGATTCTTTGCAACACGAATCCGCTCAGCTAAAGGCGGAAGTCGATAGTCAAGGCATCACGCAAGAAGAAGTTGCCAAGATGACATCGGACAAAGCGAGCTTGGGCGAAGCCATCCGTCAACTCAAACATATCGCTGCCGAACAATATCAGGCTCTCGGCTCTGCCGAAATCAATTGGAGCCGAAAGATGGACGACGTGGACAATTTGGTCGGACGATACAATGATGGAACGGAAAAGATTGCGATTGATGCGTGGTGCAGGGAAGAAAGGAGGCGGCGACAACAGTCATCGGATACCGGAGCAGAACCCGCGACGAATCTCCCATCGGATCTCCTGGTCCAGCTAGAGATGGCCGGACAGGATACGACCCCGATCCACGCGCTTTCTGACGGTCTCCGCACGTCCCATTCCCGCGCTTACGAAGCCTACGCTCAAGCAGTCAGCGATCACATCCAGGAATCCGTACAGCAGAAGATTGAGCTTGTCCATCGTGTTGACACGACCAAGAATGCGGTCGCCCAGACCGTGTTGAAGGCTGGAAACAAGGAGCACGAGTTGAAGGGCCTGGAGAACGAGATCAGGAGTCGGAAACAGGTAATTTGTTGAGGAAAGCGGGGAACGGGTGTCAGGCGCTGACCGCTCCTTTTGAATGCACAATAGCTCTGTGCAAAACAGAGCGAAGTGGCCAACAGCCGAATGCGTGAGCTGGAAGCAGAGATCCACAAGATGTCGATGAATGGTGAAAAGGAGCTGATGGCGCTCAAGATCGAGTTGGAAAGATTGCGAATCAGGTTAGTGATCCCTCTTATTACGTACATCGGACAAGCGAGAAGAGAGCGTTGACTTATGCCCAATCGTCACTTTGTGTCGCTAGGAAACAAGAGATCAGCGACCAAGCAAAAACTGGACCGGAGAAGATGATGGCGAACATCACGGGCCACTTGCAAGTGATTCTTCAAGCCAAGGAGCACATAGAAGGCAAAATTCTGGAGGTGAAGAAGTTTGCGTCAAGCACACGGTAGCGGCTTGTCAGCGCATTTCTGGATCGAGTTTGTGTTGTATGGTCTGGTTTGTATGAACGATCTTGTCGCTCGTCAACTTGTATCTTTCGGTTTCGCTCAATTCCCTCATCTTTTATCAAAGAATACAAATGCAAATCATGAAGGAAAGCACATCTAGCATATGTCATACAAAAGCCCGACAGTTCCCTGGGGTATATAGCCCGTCGGCTCGTGATACATGATTCCCGTAAAGGCATTAGGATCGTAATGATGCAATTCCCCAGCCCGCTTTGGCGCTCTATGCGACCGACATTGCAATCCTTCGGATGTGAGGCAATTGCAAGTGGGAAGGAATGTCTGCAGAAGCAGGTCATTCTCAGCACACATCCTGGACAGAGAGATCTGGCCAACTCACAAGTCTCTATGTCGATAATGTCTCGTTTCGAGGGCAATGTGTATCTGTGGACGAACAATGGATGAGCAAGAAACTTGATGTCTCGTTGAACGGCAACTTACGGCCCAGCTTCATCGGTCTCGGGCGGCAAAAGCAAATGATCTCCCTTGTCATTCACGTTGACCCTTTGAGCTACCAATTTGACGATGTCAGGAGGAATAGGAGCCTGTGGAAAGCTTGATCAGTGACAGCTTGTTAGCGAGGATCAATCCACACTTACTTCGTAATCTGCGGTATGGTACTGGCCAATTAGCTTCTGAATCTGGGACGGCGACAATATCCAGCAGACGTCGAACAGAATGTCGATATCCGCGGCGGAAGCCTGAGTACCGAATAGGTATATCAGCAAGCGTTCCGAAGCTATTATCACCTTCATCTTACCTTTTTCAGCTGAAGTAGCTTGGTGGCCTGCATCAGGCTTTCTAACTGAATCAAGTTCTCTTGCATTTCGTGAGACTTGCACCACTCTTCGATCCGCGTGATGTTGTACTGGATTTGCATAGCTATGGGAAACCAAGATCAGCATTTCAGATTGAGTCGATCCGGATCCGGTGTGACTGACCTCGTTTCCATGAGCAGAAGTTCCTTCGCATTAGCAAGTCGTTGAAACTCGACACTCCGATCAGTTTCAGCAGTTCCGAGAAGACTTGTTGTATGACCGAGGCCTCTACATAGTAGCTCTTCATCGCCTTCCACACCTTGTTGAGTAAATCCAGAATGTTGTCCATACTGAAGGCGGGAGCACTTGGGGTCTGCATGCCGAGCATTCGGCCAAGAAGCCTCGTGTTGCCGTCACGCTCCACGAAACCAGGCAATGCCTGAGTTTCGATCAACGCGGGAATTACCATCTTGGCCAGCTTGCGTTTGATCTGCTGCATAGCAGTATGATAGATGTTGTACTCGAGACTGTCAAGATCGTGTTTAACGATCGTCACCAGCTTCTCGTAGTCGACCCAGTTGAACGCTCGGCCCATGTTTTCTGCGCCTGGTCCGATACCATTCATGGCATCTTCCTCCGCCAACATGACGAACGAGAGGATCTCGTGGACGTTGGTCAGCCAGAAGAAGCCAGGGATGATGACGTCTTCCCCTTCAAGGCTCTATTTTAACAAATGGTTCAGCTAACGATTCAGACAACTTGCACTCTAGCTACTAGACTGACCATGATGTGTTGCTGGATGCTCTGCATGACATTAGCCAAGAATCGCTCGCTCTCTGCAATCATGCCATACTTCCACATTTCGTTTGAAATGAGGCAGATGATATGCGCCGGGAACATGATTTCGTTGTGGGCAGGCGGGTTGTGCAAACTTGGCTGGATTGGTTTCAGGTCTCGAATGAGAACTTGCAAGACTTCTTGATCCAGCGACTCTTCGTTCTCGAGCAGAGCCATCAGGGCATCTACACCTTCCTCGAAACTCATGTCGGCAGGGTACGCCATGGTGGCCGGTCGAACGCTTCGTTCGACTTCTTGCCGACTGGCCAGCACGCGCTCGTCCATGGAATCTCGATCTGCTCCTTTGTCTTCTTGCATTGGGCCACTGACACTATGGTGCTTGGCAGAACGGCGAGGCGTTTTCTGTACGTCACCGTTCTCCACTGCGCGCAACCCGCCGTTCATAGCCGGACCGGTAGGTGAAAGTGGCGGTTCTGTTCGTTGATTTCGGGTAAGAGCTTGCAGCGCGTTCTGTCTGTTGATCTGCTCCTTCAGTGCCGCAAGCTCTGCACGCAACGAAGCGATTGTGGACGAATCCTCGACACTTCTAGCGGCAACGGATTCTGCTGCAACTTGCTTTTCTTGGAAGCTTTCAGCTTGAGCCCGAAGATCTGCGAGATGACGCTTAATTTCGGCATCTTGTTCCGCAATTTTGGCCTTTTGCGCAGTGATTTGGGACTCGAGTTCACGTCGTCCTTCGAGCAAAGTTTCAAACTCTGTTCGTGGCACGGTCGGCTTGTCTAGTTCCGAAGCGAGATCTTTCGCTTTGGTTTCTGCATCCGCATGCTTGACGGTCAGCAGTCGGATCTGTTCCTCGGCTGTGCTGACCCTCTCGAGCAACGCCTTCTTCTCGCTTGTCCGTAGCTGAAGATTTTGCGTCAACTCGACAACCTTATTCTCAAGCTTGTACGAGATCTCCTTGTATCGAGTGGCAGATTTGGCTTCTGCTTTGAGGGTAACGAATTGCTTGCGGGCGAGACGTCTTCGGTAGAGGGATTGAAGAAGGACAACTCCCCCGATTTGCTTCTGATATCGCTTACGAGCAACCCTGTAGACCAAATAGGATCAATTGAAGCACCCGCCCTGAATGAAAGTACTTACAAGCCTCTGAAGATGCTCTGCAGCACCAGAGCCGCTCGATTCCTTCTTTCTTCTCGGAACTTTGACACTTGCTGATGCCCTCGAACAGCTACGTTTCCACCAAATTAGCATCCAAGTGTGGGTCGTCCTCCTTTCATCATATTGCTTACCAGCTTGGATTTTGATGATGGCTTGCCGCGTCTTGAGGTATTCTCGTCTAGCCAACCAACCTCGAATGGTGCTCTGCAGCATGATAGCCGCTCGTTCTCGCCGAATTTCCTTTGCCAGCTTCCTCGCGGCATAACCTCTCCACGCTGTCTGGATCTTGATGGCGCTGGTCTTCATCAACCGGTACTGTTTCATGGCAACGTGTCGTCTGTAATTCTTTTGTACGAGCGTCACAAGCTTATTAAGCCGTTGCGCCCGCATCGATTCCAAAGAGGCGAGCATTCCAGCGCGGAAGAAGATCTTTGTGAGACCAATTTGATATCTGTCGTGATCCGAGATCGTCTTCACCAGAATTTTCTCGCAGAGTGCCCGAATATCCGTCACGCCGCCGGCCTTCATCAGCTCTGACGAGTTGACGAGAGGCAGATACCGTTCGGCGAATTCCGCAAACGTCCATCTCGAGGGGTATCCTGCGCAACTGATCCGAATAGTTTCAAGAACACCACACGCCCGCAACTGCGCCAAGACCTGCTTTGAATCAAGCTCCCACGCCCGCTTGGCTTCGTTGGGCTTGATACATCGGATGTAGTGCACGTTGGTGTTATTGATCGTATCCATCAGCGCGACAAGCGAATACTTGAAGATGGATCCCAGCGTCGGTTTTCGCGCACTCGCTGCACCGCCGCCGCGAGATTTGGCAGAGACGCCAGGGGTGACGCCTCCGGCCGTCGCAGGATTATTGGCCTTTGCTGCGGACGCCATACTATCCCTGCTCGCCTGAGCCGCAGCGAGTGCCGCTTCGAGACACTCTTTCAACAGCGAGTTTTCAGAGTGCATCAGCAACTCGAGGTGTTCATCCGGAACGGTATCTCTGTTCTTCTCGATGAAGCCCTCCACATCGTAGGTGACGTCGTGCGCGTAGTGTGCGATCGTAAACGCATTCTGATTGAACCTTGGTTTCTTAAACACCTGTTTTTGCTCTGGTTTCACGATCGTCTGATGAATCTTGGCGGCAAACGAGTTGTCGGCACCGGCTGGTAGACGTGATTCTTCGTCCAACAGGGACAAGATACCCATCTTGCCCTCGATGACATCGATACATAACTGATTATCCGCAAAGTCGATAAACGTCCAGTTGATCTCCTCGCGCACGTATTCTTCCTGTTCAAGCTTGAAAACGTGGGCATTGAATTCCTGCTGAAGCTTTTCATTCGCCCAATTGATGCAGAATTGTTCGAAGCTATTCTTCTTGAAATGCTCGAATCCATAAATGTCGAGGACGCCGATAAACTTTTTCGCTTCTTTGGCGCCGCGTCCGCCTTCCCCTGCAAGACTATGATTGATGATCGACGCGAGCCATTCGAACACGCAACTGTAGATGAATTTGGCGACAGAATCGCGGACAACGGTAGCCTGCGGTGCCGATAGATTCGTCACAATCTTCTCCGACCGGGTCGTCAACTGTTTCTTCAACGTCCATTTCCTAAACTCGTCCTTGTTCACACCAAGAAGCTGACACGCCGTTTCCAACGCCTTATCATCCACGGCGATCGACGCTTCATTCCGCATCGGCGAGATCTTTACGTTTCCGAGATGCAACAACCCTGCGAGCAGTTTGAAGATTTCCCATTGCCTGCCGACCGAGATTCCGACGGTGCTGAGTGCCTTTTGGGTGATTTTGAATTCCTCGGCATCGTCCAGCCCGGTAATGGGTGTCGCCTCGGGTCCACCGCCGGCAAGGTATGCGAATGCCGAGTAGGGTTGGTCTAGTCCAAACTCTTTGCGTTCTTGCGCGGGCGCGCCTGCGAGAAGTTGGTAAAAGATGTGATAGTTTCGTTCGATTTCAGGCTGATAAACGAGTCGCGAGCGTTCGAGGAGGTACGTTCGGATCCTGGCTCCGACGATTTCGTGTTCATTGTTGAACAGAATCTGGTCGAACACGATCAGCATCATCCACAATCAATCCATCCGCGACAGCCGCAACTCACTTCGATATACTTTCCAAACCGCGAAGAATTATCATTCCGCGTCGTCTTTGCATTTCCAAACGCCTCCATGATCGGATTACTCGCCAAGATCTGCCTCTCTGTCTCGCTCATCCCGTCATCTCCTACCGGGACGGTAGCGTTCGTAGCAACCGAGCTTCCGGAAGCCTTGAGTCGTTTCCGTTGAGACGCCGCTGGTTTCGAGGGGTCTTCGACGGATGCGAAGTATCGGAGGATGAATTTCGCAGAGACGGTTTTACCGGCACCACTGGAGATGAAGGGAGGTCAGAATTCGTGGCCGAGAAAAAAAAAGCGAAGATAAGAAAAACGATATACCTCTCACCACTGACGATGATCGTCTGATCACCCGCACCCGTGTTATCCTTTCCACCCGTTCCATTCCCACGACGCATATAATCCAAAGCCTCTTCCGCAATCGCAAACAAATGCGGTTCCAACTCGCCCTTTTTCTTCCCCGCATACTGATTGATCATATCCTGTCCGTAGATATTGAGCGGACTAAACGGATTCAGCGCGACCAGGACGATACCGCTGTACGTATACGGGAGGTGCATGTCGTATCTCGTCGAGATGGCGTGGAGGACGGAAGGCTCGTTCAAGTTTGAGAGGTTGGCAAGATCGTCTGTCTGTTCGAGGAGCGGAGGATTTCGGAGAGGCGGCAAAATGATCGGTTTCCCATCTTCATCTTTTCCCACCAAAGCTCCTGCTGCACTACCTGATCCTGCTATTGCAGGACTGGTAGCAGCAGTTCCCGAAGGAATCAACTGATTCTGTCCTGCCGCGACGAGCACCGAAAGCGGAAAAGACTGCACGCTCTCCACATCAGGGTTCTGTTCCTGCTTGATGTGTAGAGTGACGTAGACGTCCTCTGCTGGAGCCGAGTCTGCATCGGAAGGAGTGTCGACCGCTGTGATTTCCCCTGCGGACCAGGCTTCCTGTGGATCTGGAAGCCATACTCTCGTGCCCTTGATGTAAGGGTGAGAGACCATGGCGACAAAGGATGTGTGTTGAAGCGGGCTCAGGATCGGTGAGCAGCGTTGCGTTGCAGCTGACAGCAGAGCGGTATGTATCAGAAGTGGATAGAAGGATACAAGATAGAAGGAAATCAGCAGAGGAAAGGTTCCTCGTTGGATCCAACGCGTCCAGTCACGCGTTGTGCTTGTTTCGGGCGCACCCCCTTTCTGAGACACTTGATGCTTCTTTGAATCGAGAATGTCTATGTGCTGGATCCACATCAAAACCAGCGACGTATTCACTTCTCCACCACCGCACAGCGCTACGACAATGTGCCCTTTCCTATAGAGATGCTCAGCATCACTGAAGAAGCGAGAAACCTAGCTCGATACACCAAAAAATGCGACGAGCGCGCCGCGATCACGTCTATCAGAAACAAGGAGCTCGAGTCACGTCAGTATCGTACAGGAGAAGGATCAAGGATGGTGGCGGCGATCGGTAGTGATGATGAGATGGAGATCACAGGATCTCGGAAGAACGGCAAGGTTGCAAAGTCCAACGCTCTGGGTGAGTCCTGACGCTCATAAGCGGATGAGGACGCGAAGCTGATCCCGTGCGATTACAGCAAAAATGAACCAGAAGAGGAAGAAAAAGGCTGTCACCCCTTCCATTCGCGATACGGAACCTCTGGAAGTACATGACAGCGATAGCGACACTCTGCAATCCGGACATCCAGTACGCGGTACATCCTCACAAGCATTGGTCGTCGATTCCCCGTCTCCAAAGAAGAAACGAGCACCAAAGAAGAATGCTGCGTCGCGGATCAAGAGTAATGAGTTTATTTTGGACGAGGTGGACGACGATGAACCGCAGAGGAAATTAAGGGAAGATATTGTTGTCGATGACGAGAACTTCTATGACGGCTCGTTCATCAATGATGGCTCAAGCGACATGCACGCACCATCACCAAAAGCAAAACAGAACAAGTCTGGCGCCAAGGGCAAAGAAAAGGCAAAGGCGAGACCAAAGACGCCAACGACCACAACCACAAAACGCAAGAAACAGCCGCGTTTGGCCGACTTTCTCGGAATCGAGGACTCTGCTGTCTCTGGATTCCCGCCTGTTGGCGATGACGAGGATGACGATGACTTTGTCCCAGACACGGCGGATGAAGCGGTCGCGCCTCGCCCAACTTCGAGATCATCAGCGAGAAAGGGGAAACAGAGACAGCAACAGCCGCCGCACGTCGAGGAAGAGAGTATGGATCCCGTGTTTCCGATGGATGTTGGGTACTCTGATGGACCCGACGATGAAGGTGAACAAACAGAAACAGAAGGTCCCGGTCCGAGCACGAAAAGGCCTCGAAATGCCCGTGTGGCTGCGATTGCGGATGAAGAAGGAAACGACACAACGGCGACCAACGATGACGAGTACAACTTTACCGACGATGATCTGGTCGATCTGACAGAGGAAGATCCGTTTGATATGGGTGTTATCGACGTTGATCTGTATGATGACGCACCCTCGCAGCGCTTCAGAGACTTTGAAGCCGATTTCGGAGAAGTCAAGCGCGAACCTGGGATGCCAGGTGGTGGTGGGAATGGGGCTATGGACGCGGCGGCGGACGAGTTTGATGATATCGCGTTTGATCAGAGTTTCATGGATAATCTGGATGATTTCGATTACAACGATCCGGGGGATAACATGAACGGGAACGGACCTGCGGTAGCTGCGCAAGGGGCGACGTATACGCGGGCTGCAGCGGGCGACTACGAAGACGTCGAATCCGAAGACGATGACGATACCGATCGGTTCATCCCCATTTCGGAGCTTTCCGAGGCGGACAGGGACTTTTTCCTCAATCACTGGAGACGATCCGCGACGGAAGCGACAGGCTTGATGGGGAGCGAGAAGCAGTTGGCGGAAGGCAAGCAACAGGCCGCAAAGAGTGCCGCGAATCCGCGCGGCAGGGGAAGGGGCGGACGAGGTGGTGGTGGTGGCGGCAAATGGAGGGGAGGTAGAGCGAGCTGGAGAGGAAAAAGATGAGCTGCCTACACTATCCTGGTCACAGAAATCGCATGTTTCCGTCGTTGTACGATATCAGCTTGTATCTAAGTACATCGGCCTTGGTACATTATACGCTGTCTCTCCTGCATTATATAGTCTCCCATCTGGCGCGAGCTTGTTCAAAGTCCCAGGCTCTGCCAAGCACTCGGAGTAGGTACCGCCGTGTCGTATCCGGCGAAAAACATCTCATTCATTCCTTCATCAAACAACCCTTCTGCACCCCAAAGCGCTGGATCTATAGTAGACATGGTCAGATAGAGCTCCCCTAGACGAGGACGATTTCGGGTCACTCACTGATTATAGGGTCAGAAAAGTCTGGCAGGCCATCCGATAGAGTATTCCACAATGAAGTCCGCAGATCCAACGCCGAGCTGGAGATGGTATCGTCGTCCGCGGTATCACAACTCGTGATGATGCGCATCTCGGCTTCCGACAAGATGGTATCCGTTGTACCCGTCTTGATGATTTCCGAAAGCGACAAGCGAGCCCCCCGCTTTGCCAGCGCAGCAGCTATCCAACCGACTCCGAGCCAAACTTCAGCTTGTTGTCGCAAGACTTTGGCGCAAGCGGTGAAGTTTGTCGTCGCGGTTGCAGTCAACATTGACCTAGCACGAGCAAGGGCTCTGTTCTCGCTCTTCCGAAGATGCGCGAGTTCCGAGATCCATGTACATGCGGCAGTGTAGAAACACTGATTGAGAAAGCCATTGTTGAGCAAAAGCGACTGGTGTTCGGGCGGAATGGCGGCACTAATGTCCTGGATGTGTCTCGCTGCGGATTTCTGGATCTCCATCGCTTCGACAAGATCCAGACCGGCGTACGCCGCTCGAGCCTGGATGAAAGGCTCTCGGTAGAGGATTGCGATAATGCAGTGGTACCACAAGTGCAAATGGAGGAACATGTCGCCGTTCCCCATTGAGATGTGCGTCATCAGATTTTCTTGATTCCATGTCAGACTCGGTGGCATATTTTCGTAGATTGCGACGATCGCCTCTTCGGTGGCGGCCAGATCCTTGAGTTCCGCTGTATGGGCGGGATCATCGGAAATGGCAGTGTGTAATGTCGTAGATTTAAAGGTTCCATTTCGATGTGGCGTCTTGACCTGGGCATCCTCTGCAGCAGGGCTTGCTGCTCGAGAAGGAGCTGCACTCCCGGTTGCAAGGCATCCAAGCCAGAAAGGCGAGGTGTTGACCGTAGAAGCAATGTGTCCGTACAGCTTGGTAAGCTTGATGTTGTAAGCAAACGCTAATGACTGCTTATCACTGTCCGCATTGTGGAAACTCTGCTCGATGATATCGGTGTCGGGTTCAGCGATTTCTATATGGTTATCCAAGAAAGTGACAGGTCGGCCGGTTCCCACCGCTAGTACCCGGTCCAGAAGGAAAATACTACAAGGAGCAGTCCATATTAGCGCGAAGAGCAAAGTGCACGGTATAACCAGAAAAATACTCACCACCAGAACAACATCCTATTCGACTTTGAGGAGAATCGGCCGGCAATTTTACGATGTAGACCCAAATCAACGGCCACTCTCATCGCCAAGCCACAATAATTCCAGACGCCCGCTTCCGAATTCATGCCGAGTTCGTAGTAGGACATCAAGAGCAGGGCAGCCGTCACGCTAGGAGATGGCATGCCCAAAAGCGGGACGAGCAATTGCTTTGCGTTGTCTGCAAAGGGGACTCCACGACAGAAGGGAAGGCTGTTCAGCGCGACGATTTCGGGGAGAGGACAGAACCTAGGCATTTGCGAGAATTATAGTTAATGTCAGTATATATCCCAAGGCGGAATTGGGCGACCCACCTTGCACTAAGAGCACACATGACATTGGCCAGCAACACGGTTCCAGCATCAGCACCACGCTCCCGGATCTGTCTGTCAACGACCTGTCTGTTTAAGAACGGAAACATGCTAGAGAAGTGGTCGAAGAAGGTGTCAAACAAGGCGTTTCGAATATCTGATCGGGGAAACTTTGATGAGGGATCAACGACCGGTCTTGGTTGCAATATCGGTTGACTTGGCGGAGATATACCATTTTGCTGCACCCCGAAATTCTGGTTGGACGGTGGAGTCAAACCTGATGCACCATGAATGCTACGGCGCAAAAGGTTGCCGTTCTGTCCGTTCGTAATTGGAGAGCTGGAAACGGCGGCCGGGACGTGTAGAGGTGGAGAAGGCATCGCGTTGGGATGCAGCAGCTGATTCGGATTAGAATTGGCATCCGCTGTTTGCAGATGCTTGGGCGTTCCTCGGATCGACAGGCGAATCCTGCCGAGCCCCGGTGAGATCGCGGTGGGCCCATACGGACGGAGATATTCGTAGCTGAGCCTGATGTTTTCCACGCCAACGTCCCCGTCGCTCTTGCTCCCGGGACTGGTTTTGTGAACGACGCCCAAAGGGGATCCGCTGTTGTGCGAATTTGAGGGAATGACTTGAATTCGAGACTGATTAAGGCTTAACAACCTATCGCAGGGAAGACAACAGAGCGAGTTGCACAAAAGAGATAAGCGAATGCCCAAGTCTCGCTTTTCGCCAGCCTCCTTTCACACGTAGGTCACAACCCCGTTCTTCACCCTTCCTCCATTACCCAAGAGAAGCGCCAAGGAAACATTCACTCACTCATTTGCAGCATCGTTCCCCTCTTCGCCCAATTCCATTCTCAATGCCTTGAGACTGGCACTCGTCCCACCACTATTTGCACTCCCGACTCCAGGACCAGAATCCTTTCCGACATCTTCGAGCCTTGACAATCCAGACTCGTTGTCCAGCTTGGTCACCACGCTGTCCATCCCAGCGTAATTTTGGTTCGCGAGACCCGTATCAACGTCGTACCCCGTGGCTGTTTGTGCACGCTGCTGATGCGCAGAATGGGCATGGACCGACACTCCTTGCCTCGCATCATTTTCCATCCATCCACCTCCGACACTCGTGGGTCGATTATCCTCATTCCCATGCTGGGGTCCCTTGTATTCCAGCCCTTGCCTCGGCGCAGAATCACCATGCGCACCAGAAGGAGCAGAAAGTGCGATGTTGTATCCGCTTGAGACCAATCCGTGGGTTGCTGCATGAGCGAATGACAAGGGATGGCTCTCGGATAGCGGTCTGGCGCCGGATGTCTGATGCTGCTCCACATGTGCGCCGGAACCGGATGGAGGAAGCAGATCGTCGATTCTCGAATGGGTTTCATTCTGAGAAAGACGACGCGCCACGGAAGGGCCGGTAGCCGAACTGGATCCCAATCCCGACGCGAATTGTGTTTGCGGAACGTGTTGAGAGCGCTTTTGATTGAGTCGACTGGAACCGCCATTCGAATGCTGCTGTCCGCCGCTTCGCTGTGTGTACCCATTCGGCGGACTGGGTGTCGGTGTATCCCCATGTACCGCGCTAAGGAAACCCGGTATGAAGCGAACGGAAGATTCCGCAAGATGCGGTGGCGCCGGCAGCTGGGATGGCGCCTGTTGCGTGTTCTGGTACTGATACTGGCCATGAGAATGATTTTCAAGCGACCCAGGATGAGATGGCTGCATGCCGTTTGCATATGCCGTGCTGACACCGGGATGGACATAGGGCTGTTGCTGACCGTGAGCTGGGGGATGGGGTTGGTACTGTGGTTGATACTGATGCGTTGACATTCCAGACTGATGTGATGCTTGCGCTCCTTGAGGTGGGCCGACAGGCATTGCTATTAACCCATTACCACTGCTCATGTCATGACCGAAAGACACTTTCCGTCCGCCACCTTCGCCGAGAAACGCGTGATTGGTCGAAGCAGTGTCGTTGCGCATGCTGTGATGTCCTCCACTCAGCATTACGTTGCCGTTCCTTTCCAACGACATATAGTCAACCACTGGATTGATGGCATTGCCGTACAAAGCCTGTGCGATTCCTCCCACCGCATGACTGCTTGAAGATTGACGAACGTTGTTTGTTGCCGCACTTAACGGTATATCGATGTCGTCCTCTGACGATGCGGAATCGAAATCGTCCTGTTCATAGTCGTGATGCCCACCGATATCCCTGAAAGTCTTGTCCCTTCCCTCGCCGATGACAATGTCCTCGTGCTTGACCATCTTCAATGAGCTTCTTCTCCGCTTCCCACTGTGCGTCGTGTTGTCTCCCGAGCCTCCTCTTGCCAGTCCATGGCTCCCATTCTTGGCGTTCCGTTCATCCCTTTCCACTCGACGTCGTTTGTCCCTGTCCGGCCAGACGCAAACGCTCTCGCTGCTGAGACATTGGACGCAGCTCTGTCGATCGTCGTCTGATTTCTGACATGCTCGTTTTCGTGATCGACAGGAGTAGCACGCGATGAATCCTGTGAAGGACGGATGTACCCGGTTTAGCCATCACTCGTCTTCTGTCAATCGCAGGAAAGCAGTACGTAAACAAAGACGTACCTCGCTTCCTTTTCAGCAGGACGATCGGAGTGGACGATCTGATGGGACTTAGACTCGGCGCACTCGTATTGTTGGCGTTCACAGTATTCCCATTATCCGCGACGGTCAAGGACTGACTGCCACTAACAGCGACAGTATCAGTTGTTGTCGAATCCATTTGTCAGACAGCCGTAATCCGGCCTGAATCGGTATTTGAAGGTTTCGGCCGAATTAAGTGATCGCGCAGAGCATACCCGTGTCTATGTCGTCCGACGAGGCGAGATAGGAAAGACGGTGTTTGCTGTCCTGGAGACAGTCACCAGGGATCTCAGAGCTCGAAAAGGGTATAGCAAGAGGAATGCCAATAATTCACTAAGGCGCACCCAAGCGACCTTTCATTCTTGCATTGTCAATTGTCATGTGCGCCTCACGCGCAAGTTGCCGTATTACCGTAAAGCGCGGCCCGGGAACCCTTCGAGGAGCCGGAGCCGGACAGCTCTCCTGCGACCGAGTTCAGCTTGTACGTATTTGCCACTCCTCAAGGACGTGGTTCACTAGCTGTTGCATCGTGTCCATTTTCTTATGCCGGCGTTCGTGTCCTCCATTCTTGAATCAGACAGGGGCACCGGCTAGGGGGGAAAAGGAAGGTAAAACAGTGTGAAACGTCCCCTTGACGGACCTCCTGGATCGATGGGAGACGACGAGGAATGCGACCGGTTGACTTGTATACTTCTTGCCTGGGCTTTGCCTATCACCAGGATAATCTCTCCCATGGCAGTCAGCAGCTTGTCTTTGACTGCTGTTTCCATTTGCGCCCGAGGCTTGACGCAACCCTGGAAAGAATTTTGCAAAGGAAATGCCGCTTGCCCCATCAGAAAGTCCCGAGGAGGTAGAGAAACACCGGCGGAAAGCGCAGTCCATCTTGTTCGACTTGATCAAGTGGAGGAATGAGAATCCTCCTCCGGACACAATGTCACTGCTGCCTAGCCTAGAGGAAGAATTCTGGCCGGAAAATCGAAAACAGCTCGACTTGGATATCCAAAAGCTTAACCCTCCGACAGGCAACGACGAGGGGGGGCGGGGGGCGACGACGGATTTTCAGTCAGATGAAGACATGTTCAACTTCGACCCAGACTTCCTGTACAATCCTGATTTTTCTACGAATTGGTTTCGAAGCAGCGAGGATTTTATGGGTCAAAATCAGAGGGGGACACGACAAGAGCAAACTCAAGGGCAGCAGTTCAGCGGTGGGTGCCTGTGAAATGTTCCTGGATCGCACTTTGAGTTTCCTAACCATCTTTCGAATACGGTCCAGAGCACTCCGACGCCTATGCGAATTTCTCACCCAACGTCGATTCGCCCAGCCTGTGCCGCACTCCGGAGGAAGTGGATTTTACTGCCTCTCTACTGAATAGAACTTTTCCTTGGGTTTCATACGATGACGTCTCTGCAGACGGTCTCTGGAGTCAACTTGTCGCTTCTACTGTTATCGAGTCTGCTCAACCCAGCCCGGACAGGAATCCACAAACTCCGTCAGCGTTCACCTCAAGTTTGCGTTAATTCCAATGCCAATTCCCGACAAGCCGGAGCGAGACTGTCCTTGACTGCCGAGACCTGTTATCTATAAATGTACAATAATGACACCGAGTCCCAATTTAACGGAGACCCAGTCAGCCAGCGTCCAAAGCATGATGGAACTAGGCAAGGAAGAGTTGTACGAGACAAATATTTGAATACATTTCATTCTAGGGTACTAAGCATACAAGGATAAGCCGTCGACGCGGGAGACGCCTAAAGCGCGGCATCTCGAGGGTGCTGTCGTGATGCAATCGACATTTCGTTACTTTTCTTCGCTAAGCTTTACGATTGACATACATTCGTGATTGACACCATGCAGGAAGCGGGCCGGAGGAGATTATAAGGCGGGGATGGTATTTCGTGTCTGTGCGTTTTCGAGGTCTTGTCGTATAGCGTATATGTCAAAGCGATCGGGGGGAATGCTACTAATTGATACAGTTGGCGAAAGCGTGTGCTTCTGCTTGAGATGGGAACGAACGTTGCCTCCGTCCGTGAAGGGTAACCGCTTCGGTGGCGAAGTCGGCAGTCATGCAATGCATCTACTTTCCAATGATGCAATGGACGATGGTCTCTGATGCCCGGTTCCAAACGAAGAAGATCCCGAACTAGAGGGGGGAACCACAGGTTCCATCGATTGATCTTCCAGTAGCAGGTCAAGATTCCACACGTCCATGTGGTTACTCCGGGGTACTGATGAAGAAGGAGAATCAACATGGTGCAGCGGTCGTACGCCGAACGAGACGCACCCTCTATTTGCAGTTCATTTCCATCGAACCGCGCAGTGATGCCCTTGGAAAAGTCTGCGTCTGTTCCAAAGGCAATCTTCCGCTCGAAATGCGCTGTCGGAAATAACACCGTCGATGGTCAATACGTTAGGACCGAAACACCCCTGTAGGGCAGACGCTCACCTCCATCATCCCACCGATCCGCTACCAAATGCACACATTTGGTCTTTCTGGATTTGTTCCCTGCTGTGATAGACGCTCGCGAACTCGAGGACCCGTAACTCTTCATGGAACTAGTGTCGTCCGCTACATTGTCCTCCACGATCCCCTTTCTCACGGACTTGAGTGCGACCGTTATGTTATCGATAGTGAAACCTTCCATGATGGCGCTGATAATGTATCGGTCCTCGTAAGGAACGATGTTCACCGCGCCCTCATAGGGCACTACGTGTGGTTCATCCGAGTGAGGTTCCGCAGCTTCCTGTGTCTCGGCCGAAGAGCAAGTACTAGCTTGATGCGAGTCATCGGGATCAGGATAAGCTGCGTCCGAGTACGTGGCACGGGCAGCACATGTATAACTTGATTGCCCCAAGGGTGGAAGCAGCCGCTCAGTCGGCTCCTCATCGCCCTCTACCGAATCCAGCGAAAACATTTCGCTAGACTGTGATGTTCGTGCGGTCCCGAAAGTTAGCGCAGAGGCGGCTGATTCTCTGCGCCAGTCACCCGTTGCATCTGAGATGTCAGATCCGATTCCGCTGTTATGTCGTGATGATGCCGGGGTAGTTGACATAGGCGAAACGGTATCGGAGACGCAGTTATCGCTTCCGCTGCCCAAGCCTCGTAACAGCGATGGTCTTCTAATGTCCTTGAGGTGCAGGTCTGGATCAGACAGAGGGGAAGCCGAAGGCAGAACATATTTCCCTTTTCCTGACTCCGCTCGACCGCTCGGTCCAAGCGGCCCACCATCGCTTTCCGATCCACCGTTGTATCCCGTGGTAAATGCAAAATTGCCTCGGCTGTTCCAACTGGCAGCGTGAGGCGCCGTATACGGAACTGTCTTGTTGGAAGACACAGTCGTCGAAGTCGAAAACCTTCGCCTGGTATCATCCATGCCATCTGCAAATTGTGGCGTGAGACTCGAGTTTCTAGCTGAGAGTGAAGAGCTGCTTGCGGCCCGACAGTATCTCTCCTTTGGACCACTACTGAGTGCCGGGCTGCTCAATGGATAGCCTTTCGGTGGACAAAGCGGGGTCGAGACTGTGAATCCCCACGACTCGAGAAGGGCATCTTCCATCGCTTGCGATCGGGTGTTGTAATCTGAACTGAAACTGGCCTGTTTGCCGACAGGTGCCGAAGCCCCGTAGACGTGTGCATCAGAAGATTGTTTCGAAGCCGGTCGCGCGTTTGCGGTTATACTGTCGAGCTTCCCATTATTGCCAACATGTGGCGGCAGCTGGCTCGTTGGCGAGATTAACTCCTCAACCGGCTCTGAACCACAATGGGAGTCAAGTCCTACACCATTCCGAATGTTTGTTGCAGTTTCTTTGGTGGGCGATTTGGCTTCTGATTTCCTGCTTAACCCGTGACCTAAGCGGAGGGACTCCGTGACAGCCAACGCTGATGACATGCCGATAGGAGTATTCCCGTGTTTCTTGCTGCATGGCCACAAAGTTGTATTGGGATTCAAGGTGCTGCTCGTCGAAGCCGAAGGCGAAGATATGCCTAGTTTGGCCCTTCCTACAGGCAGGGACATGGAAACACCGCTCGACGGGTCGGGAGGTCTTGACTTGGGCACCAGTTCCTCTCGTTGTCGAATCCGAGTCTCGTCACGTGATTGTCGCGTTACCGACTCCTCTCCACCGCCGATAAGGCCCGCACGTTGCATGTCCCGCACATTCGGAAAGTAGGAATCGTTCGCCGTAGCCTGTTCACCTGTTGCCGACGTACCGTCGTTCTGAACCGCGTTTGCATCTATTATCTGCGCGTCCGTAGTTTCAATAGGTTCGATGGGAATATCGATGGTGGAAGAACTAAAGCGGGACATGAACCACGGTCGAGAAGAGAGCGACAACCTCCTTCTTGGTTCCGAGGCCTCCGAGTCGTCCAATACATCCGTCTGTGAACCGGATAGCGTCCCATCATCAAGATTGGCGGATTTGTTGTCTTGTTGTCCGGCAGGGATTCCGTGCGACGAATGTAACCCTTCCCTCGTCGTTGGCGAGCCATCCCTCATCAAAGGCGACGCCAACATGTCCCTTCCCGTGAAACCTCCTTTCGATCCTCCGTTTCCATTGCATTCCTCTCCATCGTCACCGCCTGTCATCGTCCAACTCGTGCGATCCGTTTGCATCGCTCCCCACGAGGTAATCATCTCTCCCATTTTGTGTTGCTCATGCGGTGAACGGGAAGCCGTTGGTGACTTGGTCGTTCCAGAAGCTCGTGCGCTCGTGCGTCGAGTCAACAACTTTCTCGGGGAGAGGTAAGATGAGGGCTTAGTCAAGGCGAAAGTGGCGAGATGAGGAGGTTGTTCGCCTCGCGGTGTAGCATCGTGATCAGATGTTGTCGAACTCGGCGAAGAGGCTAAAGGATGGAAAATGCATGAGTGACACAGATGTCTATAGCGAATCAGGGCAATTTGACTTGCGAGAGTTGAGATGTGTCTGAACGGAGCCGTTCGTTTGTCGGGTTTTTCCTACACCTCTCCTCAGGGAAGGCGGTATGTAGTTCCGTTGACTATCGCGCGCGGCAACGACGGTCTTGTTTCTGGCGAGAGATGTTGATGCTGCTGGTTCCGGTTGATACGGCAGCGCGACGGGAATGTCGTGGAGCCCCTGCTTGGCCTCGTCCATGTTTCGCTGTTGATCTGTTGGAGATGACGGCGTTGATTGGTGAGCAAAACGGAACGATGCGTATAAAGCTAAACGCTTCAGGACTTACTCGATGAAGGCATCCAAAGACCAGATTATGAATATTCTACGTCGAATGAACGCGCAAAGCTTGTCGAGTTAGCTGTCGAGCTCTATGTCGCCAATTCGTTTGTCGCTTCGTCACCTTGGCTGAGCGATGAATGATCGATGTGTAGTTGTGCTTCCGTGCTCGAACGCTCGTGTTTTTTGTGCTAAAAAGGTCCTTTGATCACCTCGCTGATTTGGACAAGAGGGTCGTGTGCTTTGTAAGGCAGGATATTGGTGTGTGTATGCGTCTTCCCATGGGTATTTGCTTTCGCAATGAGAACTCTGTAGTATCGTCATGTCGCCATCATTTTCCATCTTGCGACGACTCCGTGGTTGGTCGCCCTTCCAAGCGACACAGCAGGGAGCATGGAGAAACCACCCACGACGCGATCGCTATACCTCGCGATCGAGCGGTAATCTCGGGACGCTTGGCTGCATCATGCGCGCGCGCGCGTGGCTGCAAACTGCAAACTGCACACTGGCCTCTTTCCCTCTTGTCCCGAGATCCCCGAGATGCCGAAAGTCGTAAGCTGGTTCATACAGTCGTCGCCCGTCTTTCCCCGCAACCACGCCGCCACTCACCTAATGCCTGTACTATGGATCCAGGATCCAGTGGATTCATACAGCTGTTCATACACACCAAACACACCGAATGCGCCGCCGAACGACTGACAGATGCACAGATAGAGTTTGACACCCCCGAAGAGCGTGCTACACTTCTTTGTTCTTTGGGTAGGCTGCATCTACGATGATGAAGGCGCAGGCGTTGATTCCTAGATGGGCAATTGCGGTAATAACAAGCTGGGTAGGCTACTCGCCCTGCTGGGTAATTGGTAAGAAGTGGGTAATAGGTACATTATCCCGGGCTGAATTATGTTTACAATTTCTTGTTTTACTCTAGCAGTAGTCGAGATGAGTAGGGGACTTGTGAGATGCTGGTCAGTTATAGCATTATAAGTTCTTGTGTTTAGGGTCCATCGTCCATTTAGTTGTTGTGATTGTCCATTCTGCTATGCATCGTAAGTATATGCGGGGCGATGCGTCACATCGTTTAGATTCCAAAGATCTGGAACAAGTACGGTGGTCAGCACGAGCTGGAGAGGTTGGGGTCACAACTGGACCGGACGACTCACTTGGTTGGGGTTACCTCCGGAGCACTGCCAGCTTTGAAGATCCTTCAGGCTTCCGTATGGCTTGGTCTGGGTCGCCTGGCTTTCGGCCCTGACATCCACACATTGGTTGTCCCCTTCGACGGCGATGTGGTTGTCACCGGTCAGCCAGAGTTGCTGGGCCGCCAAGCCGTTGTAGCACTGCCAGATCTTCAAGCCGACACCGTTGACACCTCGGTCCGAGCCAAAGTCGACACAGTAGTCGGTTTGGGTAAAGTTGTTGGGGGCGACTCGGATCTTGGTGCTGCCCTCGTGGTACAGGAACTGTTGCATGGCGTAGAAGGTGGAAGAGACGTCGAAGCAGTCGTTGCTGAACGAGATAAAGCCTTGTTAGTTGCACAGTCCGGCCGGAGATCAGCTGAGAAACTCACATGGTAAGAGCAGCCCCGTTTGCCAAGTAGCCGTTGCCGACGGTAAGACACTTATCCTCGCCGTTCAAGAGCCACTTGATAGGCTTTCCTGGATCAATAGGAGGCGTAGGGAGAGTCGGCGTGGTTCCGCCGCCTCCACCATCACCGCCGTTCCCGGTATCGCCGCCAGTACCTGTGACGATGTCCCAATTTTGGGTACCCGAACCGCTGTTTGAGGAGCATTGTTGGTAGGCGGTGCCGTATCGGCCTGATTCCAGGCAGCCACTACCTCCCGTGATAGCGATGTGCTCTGCAACAAGTTCACAATGGTCAGCCAATCTGCAGGCTTTGGATGCATAAAAGAAAGCTCACTGTCGTCTGTGTAAAACCACCTATGAGGCAACGAGAACGTCAACTCAGTATAATTGCCAACTACGAGTGTCGGTTGGGCTATACCACTTACTGCTGCTGAGGCAAGCCAGGGTAGCAGGTCCAGATCTTTGCTGACCTCAAGCTGCCAGACAGATCCCCAGCGTCGAGACAAAAGTCGCCGCTTCCGGCAGGAAGACCACTTAGCCGAACGACTTGATTGTTTCCCGGAGCAAGGTCCCATTTGTTGTAGAAAGGCGGCGAGCTTGTGGGACCGTTTGTTGTACAGTTCTTGGTGAAAAGGCCAGCACCATCTGCTAGGGCCTCGACCCCGATACAAAAGTCGGGACTGAGGGTTGTAACGATGGTCGCGCCGGTGGCCCGCTTGAGGAGAGCAGGGTGGGATTCAATAGGAGCCGCGTTCGTAGGGTTGTAGAGAGCGATAAGGATAGCCGTCAGAGCTGTCAGGGACAGGGTGAACATCTTGATCGAGGAATGGGTTGCTGTTGATGCTGTTGATGTTGAGTGAAGTGAAGCTCGGGCTGCGGATGGATAACGAGAACTGAAGGGATTCCATTTGAGGGCTTCGGATGATTTGAGCTGTCTTTTATAGACGTCCGAGATGTATGGGGACCCAAGGGCACTCACAGTTTAGCTCCAATCTCCTGGAGGTCTTGAAGAAGCGGCTAGACTACGGTGGGAGGACAACACTTCTCCATGTGTTGTTACTTGTTGTTACTGCATACGGACCGATATCCTACCGAAAAGCAGCGGTCTCGGCGTAGGCCGGGGAGTTCAGGCAGCTGTTGAGGCGATGCAATACACGCAAGCTCCGTTTGAAGGCCTGGCATATACCGCAGGACGACCTGGGTCAACTGTGCCGAAATGCTGATCAACAAGAAAGAGCGTTACATGCGGCACGTCAATCAGCAACGGTCGGAACAACCCGTTCAAGGAGGAGATCTCCTACCTTCTTCAATTTCCGATCCAAACAAGCGTTTCGTGGAGAAGCACATGTGGACTGAAGGGGCGTTACACCGCAAAGTCAATAAACAGGGGTCCGACCAAGGTTCAGTTAAAGTCCTTAAGGAGTCCGTCCTTTCTTCTAGTCCTCGTCGGCGACGGATGCCCAAGAATGACGAAGGTAAATCAGGGCAAAGGTCTCGGCGCCGGGACGGAAGATAGGCTCAACCCGGTAGAACATTGCACGCCGTATTGTTTACTTTTTGTCGTCAGGAGCTTTGAGGCTGTGCATTCTGAACATTCTGACCTGCTGAGCTGCCTTTCGAGATCTGAGCGAATCGGCTCCCCACAGCGCAACAACAGCTCCTCAAGCGCTCCCCATCTAGCTCCTCTCAAATCGCAAACATCACAAACCCGCCGAGTCAGGTCGAACCAGCTGTCGAACCCGATAGACAGCGCAACAGCGCTTGCATACTCTATTTGATGTTGACGTCGCGTTGATACCAAATAGCCTTGTTCCTGTGGATCGGCAGGGTCACAGGAGCACGCATCTTTAGTTGCCTCTTCTGAGGCTGTTCCGCTTACACAGCCCAGAACCACGCCACATCCTCCGTTCCGGGGCCTATGCCGAGGCGTCGAGTCTCAACAAGCGGTGCTGCCGGCGACTCTGGCCACATGGTACAGGTTGGCTGCTTGCCCCAGTTGATTGTTGCAGAGTCGCGGTTGAGCTGCCCGAGGAGGGAGACGATGAACGAGCAAAGAAATGACACGCAACTCGTCGGTTCGAAGGTGGATTGCAGCGGAAAACCCAGAGAGATATAGTGCAACAAACGAACCATTATCATCACAAGACGGCATGACTGAGTGGTTATAGTGATTGATTAGAAATCAATTGGGCTCTGCCCGCCCAGGTTCGAGTCCTGGTGTCGTCTGTATCTTTTTGCCTTTTGCCCAACATCAGGACACCTTTCGCTTCGACACATCGCTACATTTTTTTTAACGACCTTTCCACTTTAATGCAATGGGCTTTATACGGATTATCCATCTTTGCACTGCTCGCCACCTGACACCATGGGTCCACCCTGAATCTGTTGCGATGAAGACCTGGCGTTGGTTTTTGGTTGCAGGAAGGTATCACCACTGAAGCTGCTAATGTAACGAACTCGTAAACTTTTCAGTATCGGACCTATGGTCCAAAGTCTTCCAAGCAGCACTTGTTCCGCCATGCTGAACCTCATACTACCGTCAGCGCGCCTGACCACGTTGTCACACTTGCGAGCTTCTATATATCTATTATTCCCGCCGCGCCTCTGTGTTCAAATCCTTGGCCCAACTCCGCCCCCAGTACTTCGAAGTGCGAAACAATTAGGCCGTCAATGCCGTGTTGAGTTGGGTGGATCCGAGCGAACGTCCGCTTTTGCTGCTATTTCGACCAAGGGTCTCCGTTGTCGATCCATTACGCTATGCTTCATATCGCCTAATCCCCGTCAAAACTGTGCGGAGCAAGGCATCCGAATCTCGCTTCACGAATCCTTGTGCCCCTCAACCCCGAATGTGCGAAGGAAAACGAATGCGTTCGGGTCGAGTTTTAGGAGAGCCGGTATTTCGGACTGCAAATGACGGACGTTGCATCAGCGGCGAGGCAGGGTTGTACAGGTGCATCCGACCCGTGATGCAGGGGATTACTAACCTCTTTCATCGTGGGAGCGACCTCTACCAAGTCTTTGAATATCTGCGTGCAGAGATTCGAAAGACTGCGCAATTGGTCTTACAAAAGTACTGGAATCAGCAGTCGGGCCTTCTTTGGAGAAGCGGTAATGGAGACGACTGACCTTGTCTATCCTCGGTAACATTGCCCGTCCCAACTGAATTATCAACCTTGTTTGTTCTGGCTACCCCTTTCTCATCTATCTGTCTACCATTCTTTGGCTCAGGTCCTCTCCCCTCAGCCGCCGTCACCCCCCTCTCATGCAATGCAACAACCAACCGTCCAACCCCATCTATAATCTCGCCACGCCACCGCGCCGCCCTTCCGGTTGCCGCTATCGTCGATAACAGCGTATGCAGAGCCTGTAGATTTGCGAGTTGCAGCGGGACGATGTAGTGTACTGGTGGGAACATGAGCGGCGAGAGGAGTGAAGGGATGAAGGTCTGCGGTAGGACCAAGACGAAATCAGCACCGGTTGAAAGCGCTGGAAGCTGTCGGACATTGACTGCCGCGCGGGGGGACGATACTCACCCTCATCCACCTAACCACTCCCAACTCTACATGCCGACACACCATCTCCATGGCCCTCGCCACCCCCACCAACGCCTCCACCCCCTCCTGCCCCGACTTGGCATACGCCCACCCATTCACCAGGCCCCTCTCCACAGCCATCTCCACCTCTTTCGCACCCTCGGCGTCCTTCCCCTGCCCGGCAGGGTACAATATCCCTAAAAGCTCTAGTAGGCGCGCGAGGGCCCGTTCGAGGAGGGGCGGTTCAGGTGCGGATGGGTGGAGGGATACTGAGTGCTGTATGGAATTGAGGAGGAGTTGGGCGATGCCTGTTCTTTGGAGTGTTGGTGGTGGGATTCGGAGGAAGGCTGGCAGGGTTTGGAGCCCACGGAGGCGGTAGGATGATTTGAAGTCGTCTAGGAGGATCAAGAGCGGTGGTAGGATCAAGGGAATGTTGTCTATCAGGTCCTGGGTCTGGGGAGGAGGGGTAAGGTACTGCTCCATCCTGATACCCTGCATTCACGCCGCGGGGAACGTACGGACATGACCTCGACACACCAGCGTAAGCTGTTCCAGGTACCCCATTCTTCCTTCCACCCTTGATGATCAAATAGATCACCCCTGCCCGCTTCTCCTCCGATGGGTCGGAGCAACCTTCGTCCAGATTCGACCGAGAGTTCCGGATGCGGGTTGCTGGCGAAGATGGTTTTGAGGGATAATAGCATAGAACGGGCCGTTGCTGATGGGTTTGGCAGACGGTCGAGTATGTCTGGCGTGGCGGGGTGGTGAGCGATGCGGGAACGGAGATGAGTCATGAGCAGATGCGTACCTTGAACGAGTTGCAGCATATTCGGTGTGACGAGCACACCATCGGGGCCTTCTGGTAGTCCTCGCAGCCTCGTGACTGCAGCGTACGCCTTGGCTTCATCACCGTCTTCCGGCTGAGCATTGAGGCCTGATGGATCTTCCTTCCCATTGCTCTTGGACAAACGACCCGCCAATTCAGAGAGTGCGGCAGTTATCCTCCGTCGATGGGCATCCACCTGAGCGAGTGCTATTCATCCTCATCAGCACATCTAATCGCAGCCTGGATCCAACCACTCACACAGCTCGGAAACTCTTATTGTATCTCTGAATTCTTGGGGTACGCAAAGTCGTGCAACTAGATCAGACAACGATGATCCCTTTGTGCCGGCCTCCTCTTGCTCGTCGCCCCGCGTCGTCCATATGAGCTGCGCGGGGGGAGGGGACTGAGCGAGATCCTCGTCGTCCGAGTCTGGGACATAGTCCTCTACTACGGCCATCTTGCGCTGGTCGCCCACTGAGACCGAGTGAAGTATCGTGTATGCATATTCACCGATTCACCGACTTGTGCATGTCTTACCACCCTCGATCGCTCTCCCGGCGGCCGGCATCCAAAACACAGCCAGGCAATAGCCGACAGCCGGAGTCGGATACCGTCCCCCGTCTTCCGCAACGCTTTGCACCGCACTCGTTCATAGGAAGATTCGAACGTCAGCGTGGGGCACTACCCAACAAGTCACCGAACACTCACCATCGAGACAGTCACGCCCAACGATCAGTGGACGTCCCCAACATGGACTCCGTTCGAGCGAGATTAGACATCGTCCAAGCGGAACCACCGACTCATCCTACACCATCCACGACTCCGCGGGCCGTACTCACCCGACAACTCGCAAACAGACTGAAGGAAGCACACAACGAGTTCTCATCGGATCCATCATCTCTATCGAGCCACGAAGGGGATCAGGCGCGGACGGTACCTGACGGATGGGCCCTATGCGTAGAATTCCAAAAAACGGTCGAGGATCAGGAACTATGGCAGTCTTCTTTCGGGAACGGGAGAACGGTGGATGGGGCGGGAGATAGGATACGGTCAGACCGGGTGGGGAGTAGGCAGAAGGGGAACGATGTTTTGTTGATTTGGCCGGAGATTGGGGGTGAGGAGGTAAGTGCAGCTGCCGATATCCCTCTGGTGTGACTGTCGCAAACCGTTCTTGTCTCATATCTGGCATCCCACAGGCCACAACCGCTTCAGAATCCGACGAAGACCCCAGCTTGTCTATCCCGCAGTCAATTATGGAAAACCACCCATCGCTCGCGGAACTATTGGACGACTTCGAGGCAACAGACAACGAGGTCTCGGTCAACGTTTCGTTCGTTCGGCCACCCGTCTTGACGAAAGTCATTCTACATGAAGTATCGACCGAGCCAAGGCATAGCCACGGCCAAGATGCAGAGGAAGCAAAAGCGGTGTTGGCGGAATTGACGGGAGAGGAATCCCTTGACGCCGACAGGTTGGGAAGAGGGAAACCAATCATCGTGCAGCAGGATACACATTGGACATGTCTGCGTAATGGGAGGACATATGTCGTATTACTCGCTGTACCGTTCACGCAAGGCATAATCTCCTCATCAACGACCGAAGTCATCATCTCCTCGCCCTCGGTATCTACCTCGACGACACTCCAAAACGGCACGGTGGAGCTATCTTCAACCTCGAATTCGCTCGTAGACCGGCTCGCAATGTCTTCTTCCTTCCAGTACAAGAATACACTCCTCGGCGGGACGGCACGAAGCACTGCTACGCGATCGACCCGCCAACAGCGCGCCTTGTTGAATTTCAGCACGGATGGGTTCCTTAGTGCTAGCCTCGACGTGGACCCTGCAAGGGAAAGACGAGAAGCCGGACGTAAGCGAAGAGTAAGGATGAAGGGTCTAATACCGAGCGACGCTATTGAAGAGCTCGAAGCAGTGGATGAAGACGAAGACGAGGACGATGATCCGTTTTGGGACGATGAGTTGGACGATGATCACCCCTCTTCGGACGAAGGAGGAAACGACACGGACCGACTGATCGGGACAGGGCAGTCGTCGTCGTCGTCGATGTCATCACTTGGCTCGTCTGTTTCCGAAAGCTCGGGAAGTATCACGCCTAGACCGCTTTCGTATTTGTACCCGCAACAGCAATTACCCGTCGTCGGGGATGGGTTCAGGCCGGATAGTGCGCAGGTAGATGTTGGTCCTCCTACCAAGCGGGCAACGAACGGGGCCGCTACACATGCTGGAGATACCCACGGCTCACGCGACTTGGTAAACGAGTCGAGGGGAACCGAAGAACAAGACACATTCCATGGATTCCCTTTCGAGCCATTCGCACTTCGTCGTCGGCCTCTCTCTGCATCGACGCGGGCCTACGAGCGGAAATCAGCTGCGGCTGGCGGGAAGGGGAAAGCGCGGGAGGATGCAGAGCATGTTGGGGTGAATGGGATGGAATGGCCTGATGATGAGGCTATTGTTTGGCTTAGCTTGAAAGGGTTGGCTAGGGCTGGAGTGTTTGTTGGAGATTGGGTACGTTCTTTGTTGTGGTCGAGGTTTCCATGTCACATCGAATTAACCACTTTTCTTTTATGGGCCGGTACAGGTTTTGATCAGCTGTGCGCAAGGAGAACACGAAATGTGCGAGAGGCTGGTACAGGTCGATGTTATCGAGGACTTTGCGGAAGAAGCCGAGAATGATCTGTAAGTACTACTATCGTGTCTAAAATTGATCAAGCCTATCCTGACGTCCATGTTTCCAATAGTCCCAATCAGCCGATATTCCTTCCGCCATCTCTGCTTCACAGCTTGCTACCACGCTCATCACCAGACTCTCCCCGCGACGCATCCATACATCTACTCCCAATACCTTCAGGCCAACGGGAACCCCCATTACCGACGGCAAAAAGCATTACACTTGCGCGTCTCGCCAATCCGTACAGCGTAAACAGAAAGTTCGAACGGCAGTTTACAGATGGCCTTCGAGATTTCTTCGAGTCTCAAGAGAAAGCACAGGGGAAGAGAGTGATTCGACAAGGAGACATTGTTGCTGTGCCGGTCTGTTCGGCCATGGAAGAAGACGACGGGGAAAACTCGTTGTTGCGGGGAAAACCAAAGTAAGTTCAGCTGCATCGGGAGGCCCGTTCCGGCTTCTCACCGATTGTCGCCTGCAGGCCGGACAACCTGGTCTACTTCCAGATAACGGATATGTCATACGACCCGCTGGTTCCGCTCGAACAAGATTTCGCGTCTTCAGTCTCGTCAAAGGCTCGAGGAGGGGAGCTCGGATGTTGGATAGACGTCGAGAAAACGAGAATGATCTCCCTGGGAGTACAGCGTGGGCTTGGAATCGCAGGTACCAAGAAATGGTGGGGTATTGGTAAGTCATCACGGAATCTCGGCTATATTGCGTAGAGACTGACTGCGCATCGTCTTTTCGTAGATGAACCTTTCAGACCGTTTGCGAATCCGGCTTACAATACGATCCGCAATGGCGTTAGAGCAGCCCTAAGATCATCAGCTCTCTCTGCCCAGTTCGCTCTAGTCGTCCCAATATTGTTGACTGGAGCACGCGGTTCAGGAAAGCGGAGTCTTGTATCGCATGTGGCGGAAGAACTGGGAGTGCATCTTGTAGAGGTAAGCTAAAGACATCTGGTAGGCTGTATATCAGAGTTGATTCTCCATCTCTTTCAGGTGGATGGCTATGCCTTGTTGGGCGACTCTGACACGAAAACTCAAGGAGCTTTCCAGGCAGCTCTCGAAAAGGCGGCAGATTGCGCACCATCGATACTTTTGTTGCAGCATCTCGAGGCTATCGGGAGAAAGGACAGCAGTCCGGGGAACAGGAAAGGTGAATTCAGATACAACGGTTTCATTGCCGTCAGGATTGATCCTTACTTGCATTTTAGACGCCTCGATCCTCTCGTCTGTGGTGGACAAGCTGCGAGAAGCTGCATTGGCTTCGGGCTTCCCAACAGTCTTCATTGCTACCTCTTCCGAGTCGGACGCCATTGCATCAGAGTTATTGACAGTTTTCAAACAAGCGGTCGAAATCAAGGTGCGTTGGATTGTGACATCACTCGCATTTACACAAGCTGATGTTCGAACTTATCTATAGGCGCCGTCCGAAAGCGAACGACTGGACATCGTTACACAGGCAGTAGGACGAACCTCGCTCTCTCCGGACGTGGATCTCAAGTACCTCGCTGCGCAGACGGCAGCATTGCAAGCTATCGATCTTGCGAACCTTGTCAATCAGGCGAGATATCTGGCTGTCAGCCAGTCTGTTGCCGCTTGGTACGTAGCGTTAGTCTTTGGCCTGAGAAAATGCTTACTTGTTCATCCGCTCCTAGCGATGATCTTTCTCTCTTGAGAAAACTAGGAGTCACTCTATCCATGGATGATTTTGAACAGGCTTTGAAGGATGCCCGAACATCACTGGCTGACAGTATCGGCGCGCCCAAAATTCCAAGTGTATCGTGGGACGACGTCGGCGGCCTCTCGGAGGTGAAAGCGGATATCCTGGATACTATTCAGCTACCCCTGGAAAGACCGGAGTTGTTTGCGAACGGCCTCAAGAAGCGTTCAGGTGAGGAAATCAATCAGCTTATAGATCTCATTTGCTGATTTAGGATGGACAGGTATCTTGCTGTATGGCCCTCCCGGCACGGGCAAGACGCTACTGGCAAAAGCGGTTGCCACCTCATGCTCGCTCAACTTCTTCTCGGTCAAGGGGCCCGAGCTACTCAACATGTACATTGGTGAATCTGAAGCCAATGTGCGGAGAGTCTTCCAAAAAGCACGCGATGCCCAGCCATGTGTGATCTTCATGGACGAACTGGATTCCGTCGCCCCGAAGCGTGGCAATCAGGGGGATTCGGGTGGTGTAATGGATAGGATCGTTTCACAATTGTTGGCAGAACTCGATGGCATGTCTGACGGCTCAGGAGGGGCGGGAGTGTTCGTCATGGCGGCTACAAATCGACCTGATCTGTTAGATCCAGCGCTATTACGACCTGGAAGGTGAGTTTTCAATACGCACATTGGCGCCGCCATCTAACTAAGTACGTCGAACGTTTGCAGATTCGATCGAATGCTGTATCTAAGCGTCAGCCAAGATCACGACACTCAGTGCAAAATCATGCAAGCCTTGACCCGAAAATTCAAGCTACACCCTGATTTAAATCTTCGCGAGTTCGCTGAACAATGTCCTTTCAACTACACCGGAGCAGACTTCTACGCTCTCTGTTCTGATGCAATGTTGAAGGCGATGTCGCGGACAGCAAGTGAGGTAGATTGCAAAATAGGCAAGTACCTATCTCCACTCGTGCCAGAAAATCCGGGTCTAATATCCTTACTCCCCTCAGAAATTCTCAACGCTCCCCCTCCCCCTCACAAACACCCGCACCCGTTGACACCTCGTTACTACCTCGCAGAGATGGCTTCTCCAGCAGAGCTCGACGTAGTGGTGCGGGCAGAAGATTTCGAGGCCGCACTCGCGGACCTGGTGCCCAGTGTTTCAGCAGGAGAAATGGCACATTACGCTCAAGTACAAAAGCAATTCTCCAACGAGACGATGAACTCGAAACCGGTAAAGGAGAACGGGATTCATGAAAGCTCAAAGCCAGAAAGCAAGAACAAAGGCAAAGGCAAGGCGAAAATGGTAGACACGGACGAATGACCGGGTCACTGGAGCGCATCGATATAGACAGAATCATAGACATGGAGACGCTATAGCAATCTATTTGGCGTTCAAGTCCGACGGGATCGTTCCCTCCACCATCAATTGGCAATTTTGCCTCCGGCTTGAATAATCTTTTGGTTTACGGCTGACCACCATTCTTTACCAGATGAACGGAATCATCCTCTTCCTGTCCTTCGGGTACTTGGCTCCTTGTTCCTTCCTATAGACTCGATGCTTCTTGTCGGCCCACTGGGCCATCTGTCCGGCAGAAACAGCCGTGAATAGGATCACTGAGGAAAAAGATATATAGGGTCAGACGACGGCTTTCACGAATCGACTCAAATCCGCGGAGAGCTACGTACTAGCGGGGTCACAAGTCATGATGCTGATAGCGATCCAGGCACACGATTCAAACAAGTAGTTGGCACACGTAACGAGGTCGAAGCCGTATCCCCTGGGGAATTTGCGGGGTTGTCCAGCGGGAGTTCGGATGTTTCGCAGGTTAAGATGGGTCAAGAAGTTTGAGAATTCGGCCCACTATAGAGCGAACGAAATGAGAATTGGGTAAGCGTCCGCCTTGTCGCGGAGTGCGTGCGGTACTTACAGCCCATGCAGCGACCCATGCGCCGATCCAGTTTGAGTCGTTGAAGATCGTGCCTTGAAGCGCTGTGGCAGAGTACGCAGGTCGGTAGAGCGCGACGGCAGTAGACACTCCACACAACAGCCAGTAGTGACCGCAGCTAGCAGCAATTACACGGCGCAGGGTCAGATGTGGGTAATTATGGGAAGCAAGCAGCAGCAGGGCTTACTTTTTGAAGATGTTCCGGAACGGCATGGTGGCGTGCGAGAACTTGTGTACGAAGATAGTTTCGAGTTCACGTTTCAAGTAATGCAACATTTGCAGGGCAAGGACTGTTCTGTGTCACAAGAATGTCAAGCCATGTCAGACGCAAAGTCTTTGCTTGTGAGAAGATGATGGCATACTTCTGAAGAGTCGACGGCGTGTATGGAGCAGCCTTTCCGAGAGCATTGATACCAACAGCATTTAAAACGCTGGCGATGCTGTAACCGTGTTTATACGACAGGTAGTAGATGAGCGGTTGGATGAACAACGGCCCGAACTGATAGACGATATTCAGCTCAGTTATGCTCCAGAGTTAGCCAAACTGCCGAGGTACTCACGTATTCGAGCAAGAAGACCGTCCTCCAAGAGATCTGAGGTCCAAGATCCTTGACCCGAATTTCTGCACCTGAATCCGAAATGCCATAAGTCGCAAGAGTGGACACATCAACATCCAATACAGTCGGCTTGGCTCTGGAATTCGTCGCAGCAGAGGAGGAAGGAATAGTAAGTCGCTGTCGAACAGGCGTGAGCTTTTGGTTGTCGAAATAACGGGATGATCAGTACTAGAAGCTGGCTTCAACGTGTAACGTCTAACGTCTGACTCACCTTGGGGAACTTTGCGTGTATAGCCTTCTTCAAGTCTGCTACGGTCACTTGGGCGGGATGTTTGGCGGGGAAGTCTACCGAGACGGTAGGTCTCGAGGAGTAATTGACGGTGACTGATACCATGGTCGCTTGAGGGTGACTAGTGTTCCCTGGCAATGACCGTCGTATTCTTTCCTGGAAGACGTCGAGATGAAATATACCTCTTAGGCTCTTCTATCGGCTGCAACAAGGAACCGGTTGCAGCGATCGGTCAATTTGTGTCGGCTTTTGGTGATCAACCACTTTTGGTGAAAAGAGAGCCTTTGCAGATCACGTGACCCTTGTTTCATGTATGGATTTATGGCTCGTTGTGCATTGCAATCTCAGGACCACTCGGAATTATAGAGGTCGAGGTCGTCTCCGTCTCCCGCCGTCGTGTCCCTGCGCGTCAGAGCGGTTGGCTTCGGCTGACGAGTGAAATGATCGATGAAAAGAATATTCAACTTTTGCGGTTTGCCCAACCTTGGGAACAGATGGCAATAGCGTTTTGAACGGCGTATCGACTTCTCCCTCCCTTCTGTTCGTCCCCTGACAGGCCTGTCATGGCCGCAGCTGTGTTGGATACTCAAGACAAGACAATGATCGTCTCTTCCTGAAGTGAACCGGGATCGTCACACAAGCGAGCCTGAAGCGTTTTGGACCCGGGATATTATCATCGTCCCGTCACTACTCTCGCTCTCATCCTTCAAGAGACATCGTCCAAGGGCACCTTTGTGTAGACTTACGAGCCGACCCCATTGTTCGGATCTTTTCAGCTTTTCAAACCTATCGCGGACACCGATTGAGAGGAGAGTCAGGAATGAGTCAGGCTCTCCTAGAGGATTCACCGACCCATATCGCATACGATTTTTATCGATCCGAACCGACCTCTTCAACATTCGAGGTTGAACAGAACTCGAGGTGGGAGTCGAATTCGGAAACTTGTGCAAAACAGCAGCTCGCAGGACTGTTAAGCGGCAGTCCTTAGTGGAGGAAATAGGTTAGTCCAGATAGTGTTTCGAAAGTATACTCCAATTGAAGCGGATCTCTGTTTATCAGAGACGTGCAGGCTCGCCTGCCGGAAAAGGCAACCTCATCGATACCGATTGTTGCGAACAGTACTCTGCAAGATGTCTCACACAACCAAACTCACACGGCCTCGCTCTCGTCAAGTTGAGATAGTCGCTGCCCAAGATGCGCCAGCACGTCGGACTCGTTCGCGGACTACGACCACGGTCGACAACAGAGGTATCGATAGCACGGTTCCACTACCTCAAACAGGTTCGGTGCCACATCCACGAGGGGCCGGATTGCCGTCCTTTAGGTTTTCGTCTACTCGCGCGTTATCACTGTCACTACCGTCATCCAGTTCATCCTCCTTCAATCTAGGCGCTCCCAATCTGCCCGCAGTGCCACGCACTCCGCCTCCCGCGCCTTCAAAGGACTCGATTCGTGATTTCGTTGGCTACTTTGCAACACTGTCGACGCCACGAAGAACGCAGGGATCCGGCGAGACGGGGCCAACTTCCAAACTACACCAAAGCGCAGTATCTTCCAGTACGACAAGTACAGACACGATTCACAGCGTCGACACTGCATCTCCATCTGTCGCTGGTTCACGCCGCGTACGTCCTCGTCGACACTCGTCTGCATCTTCCGACACATCGGCAACCCTTTCCGTCTCCACTACAACTCACACGACGACGACTGCCGAGGAAGAATCACGGGTCGAGAGGGAATTGACAGTTGCGCCCCGTCCTCAACCGCGTCCTGGCTTGCGTGTTCGTTTGCGTCTTCGACTTCCTGATAGCGGCCGGGACGACGATCCTGGCCGCTCCCCCTCGATCAGTTCCAACAAGCGACGGCAAAAGGATGAAGATCATGATTATGTCGATGCCCCGAAACTTCACGCTCGACACGTTAAGCAAAGGAGGACGAATAGGGTGCTGGATTCGCCTGACGATAATGATCAGCCGATAAATGATAAGAGGAAGCGTCGGAGTCGGGTTGCATCAACCGTGCCAGGAAGTCGAGAATCAACAGCTAGTATCGGAAGTGTTGCACCTCGTAGTGAGTGACATACCCTCATCAATGATCCCGGCGCAGTCGGTTACGATTGTAACTTGCTTTGATCCTTCGCTTAATGTACCTTCCCCTCTCCCCTTAGGTTCACATGGGAGGCATACCCGATCTAGTACGCATGTAGCCGAACCAGTACAGACACTGGAAAGCGTAGAGGCGACCAACAAGGCTCTGGATGATCGACTGCGACAGATAGGATTACGTGTCGTGAATGTTGCCAGCGATGGTACGTTGAGCCTCGAGAGCTGACGACTCTCTGCGACGTTGCATGCTGATTGAACTAACTCTTCATTAACCAGGAAACTGCCTCTTCCGTGTCTTTGCGCATCAACTGTTCAACGATCCCAGTCGCCATCTCGAACTGCGCACAGCAATTTGCGACTATCTCAAAACGCATTCCGAGACTCTGAGCTGTTACAACTGGAATGAGCGCGGCGAAAGCTACGAGCAATATGTATCTCGTATGCGAAAATCACGGGTATGGGGCGGTTACCTCGAGCTTTACGCCTTTACGCAGCTTTACGCGTGTCGACTGATCATTTACGAATCCGATCGGGAACAAGTCTTTGGAGAAGGACATGATGTACCGTCAAATGCTAAAGTCGTCAGGCTTAGCTATCACGGCGGTGTCCATTACAACAGCGTGGTACCTGCCACACCGGATGGGTCCGCCAGTGAGGCTTCCACATTCGATGAGACGCAGGGCCGGAAGAAGCCGGGCGAGGAGGGATCTCCGATTACGCTGGACAGCCCGTCACCAACGCACGTCAAGTAACATAATTAGCAGCACGACCCATAGAAGCGGAACGACCACCGCGCACAATCAGCATTCTGACGACTCCTGCAAGTTATCACGAAGTAACGCCAGTCAACACAGAAGACACACAGAGCATATACTTAGCGCTCGGCGGATGCGCAACCTATAATCAACCAGCGTAAATCACACGCCGTGGCCGCCTACACACCACAATATGGACGATTAGCAATCAACAACACTGTAAACGACTGAACGACATACAGCATCAGCACATGTAGCATGTCAGAGTGGGATCTGATCACTTGTATCAATAGATTTGGCGGTGGTAAGCGCAACGTGAATGCGTTTGGGCGAGCGCTATTGAGGCCTCAAGCTTGAGCCGTTGTACGATAGTCTTAACACTTAACCCCCGTTCATGAAGACTGGATCGACGTGATCCTCGGTGGCACCCCCGGTCCTGCTGTTACCTCTGCCTTTAACGTCGCGGTGCCAAGAGGAAGGCAAGAGCAGCGGGTCCCGCTGCACGTCGACTCTCTAAGCTAACCTCAGGGTAACGTATGCACCATTACGCTGATTCGACGGACGAGGTGGTAGAAGAACATCTATATGAAAGCACATCACCATGGCTACCATCAATCCTTGGCATGCATTTAGTCCGATTCACCTCCACCTCCGTACTGCAGCCTCCGGTACCGATGAACAAAAGACTGGATCGCTAGCTCACAAGGCCAAAAAGCCAAAGCAAGGAAGTTGTCGATAATGCTCGAGCTCTTTGTGGTCGTTGCAGGTGCCTGTGCTGAGTACCATCACAAGCATGCTCAACCCTTTCCAATCAGCTATGGACGGTGACCGGAGAACTTACCTCCATCGAATACTGCCTCCGGGGAATGAGCAGCGCAGATGGATGAAGAATTACTCGAATCTGAATTCCGAACATATATCATTCCATTTCTTCCCTTTCACATTCCAAGTGAGACATAGTGAACGCGTCCGATCCCGCGTTATAAGTGGCAGGACGAAATGGACAGCAAAACCATTGTGGCAGTTGATGCATACCGTTCTGCTTCGTATATAGCTTGTGCTCGCCTGTGTTGCTGTTGCCCAGGACTGGTATCAGTGCAACACATCCCTCCACTCACCATGTCTGCTGCGGCGAGGGCTCAAGCCAAGTCGGCCCAGATCAATCCAAACTGGCCGCATTACGCATCAGCAGCATTGGCGGCAGCGGTGTTGATAGGAAGTTTCCTGAGATGGGGTTTGCTAGGTACGTTGGCGAGACGAGTTCTGTCGGAGAAGTAGCAGAGCACTGATTATGGTGGACCTGCTCTGTAGATTGGGCGGATCCGTATCGATGTCAGACGTACTTGATCACTGGACAATGGAATGATCCTGGAACGTTTACAAATTGGCAACCTGATGGTGAGTTGACAGCTACGACGATCCCATGTTGTTGGACAAGAGCCGGTAGTCGTGCTAAACGCATGCCAAAACAGGCTGTATGCACATGTCTCCGAGCATCAAACTCCTCGAGCAGTGCTTTAACCCAGCTCCGGATCAAACCTCTCCCTTCAACGCACACACTGCTACGGAATCCGCCAGGACCCTTCGTTTCATCGGCGACTCGACCGTTCGTTCCCTCTACTTTGCCTCGGCCAAACTCGCCAACCCAAAATTACCCGTTTCCGCTGAAGAAGCTGGTGGAGAAAAACACTCGGACAAGAGTGTTCAGGTCGATGTGGGTGGTGGGCCAGGACACGAGCTGAATTTCGAGTTTTGGTGGGATCCGTTTTTGAATACCACCAGGACGAAAACATATCTTTCTCGATCGAGCGATGATCCAATCGGTCTGCTCATAATGGGAACCGGACTCTGGTACCTCCGGCATCCCTCTTCCGGCGGTATAGCAGCGTGGACAAAGGCCATCGACCAGACATTCGAACACCTCGTCGATAGTCAACCCATCTCGTCGTTCGCTACTCCTCCGCCCTACGTCTCGCCTCTCGATGCGAAACAAGTCTCCATGCCTTCTCGTGGAATCGCTCAAGCCATCATGTTCCTCCCCGTCCCAACCGCCAACGAGGCCATGCTCAACGCTGAACGAGCGCAAACCATCAACCACATCGACATTGATGCCATGAACTCTGATCTCGTCGCTCGGCTCTCGCATCTGGCGTCCCCTGAAAGACCGCCCGTCGTCGTTCCAAGCGTGTTCAATGAGCTTCTAGTCCCAGAGCTTACTTTGGATGGAATTCATTACGCAGATCACTTGATCAAGAAACAGGCAGAAGTCATGTTTGGATGGAGATGCAACGATGTCGCGAGTATCTTTAATGGTGCTTGCTGTCGCCGGTACAAACCTGTTCGACCTATCCAGGCGCTCATCCTCTTGGTCGTATGTGGATGGGCACCTCTCAGTCTCTTGTTGAGAAACAGGGCTCCAAGTGAGTAGTATGCCCGTTCGACGTCTGGGCCGGTTGCTGATGTTACCGTCGTGTTCCGCCTCGCAGCATTCGCCGCAAAGTACTCCTCGTTCTTGGCTCCTGCCTCGGCATCCATCGCATTCGCCACCTTTGGCTTTGCCATCGCCTACCTTTTCATCGCGGACCGCACGAACGTATTTCTAAAGGAGCAAAAAGCGTTCAATCCTTGGGTATTCGGAACTGTCATGCTTGGTTGGTTGGTGATCGGCTGTTTGACAACCGTGAAAAGGGACAAGGATATGGGGTTCTTGAACCGGGAACAGACCGACGAGTGGAAAGGCTGGATGCAGAGTGAGTTTGTCTGTTGCTGAAAGCGTTGTTCCCAATCATATGACACTCATCGAATTCGCATCAACTCGTTTCGTAGTCGTCATCCTGGTCTACCATATCTTCGGCGCTTCCAAGACTTCCGGAATCTATAACGTAGTCCGAACTTTGGTCGCCTCTTACTTGTTCATGACCGGATGTAAGTCACGTCTCGCGTTCTCTCTGATATATCGGCCCTGATCAGAGAGCGCTGTCTTCCTCAGACGGCCACTTTACGTATTACTATAAGCGAAAAGATTTCGGAATCCAGAGAATTGCCATGGTCATGGTTCGACTCAACTTGCTCTCCGTCGTGTTGCCGTACACCATGAACACGGACTACGTATTCTACTACTTTGCTCCGCTTGTCACTTTCTGGTAAGTGGTTGTCACAACGGTATAACAAATTCAAGTCGCTGACCTAGTGGTCCCACTCATCTAGGTATTTCGTCATCTACTTCACCATGTTTATCGGTCACAAGTACAATGACAAGCCGGCGTTCGTACTCAGCAAGATCTTCATCTCGGCCGCCCTGAACAGTGTCCTACTTTCCCATGGCGTCTTGAACGAGAAGTTATTTGCCGTGCTACACGACGTCTTTGGAATCGTCTGGTCCGCCAAGGAATGGAATTTCCGAGTAGCCCTCGATCTCTACATCGTCTATGGAGGGATGCTCGCTGCATATGCCTACATCAAGATCGCTGAATATCGGTTGACCGATAAGCCTTGGTGGTCGATCGCACAAAAGAGCGCCGTTGTTGCAGCAATCACCTCCTTCGTCTGGTACTTTTGGTTCGAACTTAGCTTGGAAAGCAAGTTTGTGTACAACAAGTACCATTACATCGCTTGTTTCCCGCTGATCTTCGCCTACATCACTCTGCGAAACTCGTCATCACTGCTTCGATCCTGCAGTTCTCGGTTGTTCATATTCATCGGGCAATGCTCTCTCGAGACTTTTATCCTCCAGTTTCACGGATGGATGGCGTCAGACACGCAGGGTGTCCTTCTCGTTATTCCTGGGACCAACTGGAGGCCCCTCAACCTCGTCTTATCTACCATCGTTTACATCTGGCTATCCTACCAGGTGTCGACCGCTACCGGCGAGATCACCGAATGGGCTGTCGGAAAGCCGAAGACGGCGAAGCAAAGCTTGCCCCTACCTGCGACAGCGCCAACAGCGAATGGTTCTGACCCGTCGGCATCCGTTGCTACCCTCATCGCTCAAACCATCGAGCCCACAAAATCCGAGGGTAACGTTCCAGAGTCTATCCCGCTTATGAACCGGGATGATGCATCCGAGGATTTCGAAAAGATGGATGGCGAGGCCGATCTTACCGCGATGTCAAGAAACGGATCGGCAGGGCAATCACAGACAACGGCCAAGCTTGCAAAACACTGGAACTGGTTGACGACAACGGCGAATGCGAACCCCGGTCTCAAGCTGGGCTTGGTACTGGTCGTTCTGTGGGGTTTGAATTTGCTATATTAGACGTGCGTAGTCGGTCACAAGATTGGTCATAGCGGCCACGGTACATGGCCATCAGCTTGACTGGATCTGTAACGGGTTATCTACGAAGCGGCATTTAGGGTTTCGGCTATATTAGAGATGACTGTTTGGGTAAACGAAAAGTGAAGTGTAAATTGTAATTCTGGAGAATCATTCGCTGCGCCGACATATCTCATTGCATTGACGAGACACACGCGATGCAAACACAACTTCGTATTTACGACAAACAGATTTCGGAGTCGTGTCTCAAATGCGACGAGAACCGACGCTTCCGCAGAAGTCGCTTTGCACGGACCCCTGTCTATTGCGCAATTTCGTATACCTTTGCGTCTCTGTTCAGCCGGCCTGCGTTTGCTCTTGCAGCCTCCGCAGCCTTCCTCGCCTGTGCTTCTTCATATACGGCCTCCCACCCCTTGTCCGCTTGAGCCGTTTCAGATGATTCTTCGACAGAGTTCACCGATATGCTTGGTGCGGAGACCTTCGACGTCTGAGGAGGCTGCTGAGTTTCCGCATGGGGTCGCAGAGCCGCCATCCTGTCTGCCAGTTCTCGCTCTTGTTCCTGAGCGTCCGATTCTCGTTTGGCCTCTTCTTCCTCGTCCCGCTCCTTGACCAATCCTTCTAATTCTCTGGCCAGATCGTCCTCGTCTGCTTCCATTCCAGCCGCAGATACGGCCAGTTGTCCACCGCTCTGAATAGCATCGTCGATTTCTTGTTGATCCGCCATGGTCTCTGCTAGGGCATCCATGGTCGTGTCGATATGATCCCGTTGCAACGAAGGATGAGACAGAACGCTCTGTAAAGCTGCGGTCGAACTCTCGTACGCCCGCATGATCTGGCGTCGGTTGCAAGATTAGCCTCGCTCTCTGAACAGGAATTGGTATTCGACTGACCTCTACGTCACCATGTGCATTCTCGATACCTCTTAACACTGATCTCAACTGCTCTGCTGCGCCTACTCGTTTCTCAAGTACAGTCTCCAGCTGTTTCTTCGAGCGGAGGTATGACAATGCCACAGTCTTCTGCTTCAGGTTCAAGTGATACGCGGCTTTCGATTGCGCCCTATTAGGATGTTCTCGATAAGGAGCCGGAACCCACGAACTAGTGTGGAGCGATGTGGATCACGTACGCTGAAATCTCCTTGGATACTTCATCCACTTGACGATCCAATTTCTCCAAAGTCGACAGAATCGCCACGGTCCCCTTGTCCGCCTCGGTCAAGCTCGCCGAGGCATACTCGGCATCGTCGAGCACAATCTTATACACCTAGCAGGCACACAGATGGCATTAGCCTCGATTGGGGAGTGCAGGGAGATGTAACACGTACCTCTTCCAAACTGTCACTGACGAGAACTTTCTTATCCCGCTGGAGATACTTTAGCAGTAGACGAGCGTCTCGAAGCGACAAAGTCACACCCTTTCCCTTATTTTGCTTGAACTTGGATAGTAGAAGTTTGTCTTTGTAGCGTTGGATGAGCAGGTGTGGTGTGAGGAGAGTTGCAGAATGTGTCACAGGAGGGTCACTCCTGAGGTGAGCTATCAGATTCGTCGTCGCTTCCTATCATGCATCCAGGCGGAGGAAGACTATGTCAGACTAGTGGGTCAGGAGATCATGTGAAATCATCTCACCTCTACCAAATCCACGTGCACCCATTCCGTCTTTGCGACACGCTTCCAACTCCTAATTTCGGGTTCAACTACATCGCCTCCTCCACTCCCGAATGGATTCACCTTGTTCACCGCCCACCAGAGGGGTCGAGCGACGAATCGAGATGTCAAAGAAGGGGGTTGCTTGATTGGTGTCGCTGCCGAAAAAAAGAGGTCTAGTGGATAGAGTGTCGGTGGCTGTGTTTGAGTGAGTGATGCCTAAGAATCATGGGTCAGCTCCGAGAAAGCGGAAACCCGAGAAGGAATGTGGTGAAAAGCTGAAGATTACGTACCAGCACGCCTCCTAATCCCTTTGGCCGGAGCTTTGTTCCGCTCTTCTCATCTAGCCACTCCAACCTGCCCACCAAATCCTCTTCATCTCCCCTAAGTATCAATCTATCCAGCCCATCCTCGGCACCTAACAAGCCTTCCCTCAGCGCTTCCTCTACTGCATCGACCCACCATCGATAATTCTTCTCGTACCCGGCGGGATTGGTCAATTTCTGTTTCGATGTGAATGCGCATAGAGCTCGGATGCGTTCTGGTGAAGGTTGTAACAAGGCGGACGATGACGAGCAGAGTGACTGTAGTGTCGGTGGACGGAAAGTGGATGATGGGTCGCTGGAAGTCGCCATTTTGAGACAGTAAGGCCGAGTATTCGTTATCTACAGGAGGTGTCTGGGAGAATTCAGCTTTCTCTGATGTGGATGGCGATAGTAGAGTAAGGCGGTATGCCGTTGAGTTTGTTGAGTGGACTGTGAAATGTGGCGATTGTGGCAACCAAGAGATTGCATCAAGCTGATGATGACATGACTTTCAGGATTCAGGTCTTGGACTTGTTTACTTTGTGAAATGTCCAGCAGATCGTAAGTTGAAATTATCCTACTGATGGCTGCATTGATGTGGGTATGTGTGTGACAGGGACATTGCAAGCAGCCATCTATGGTGCAGAACTGCGGTGGGCTCGAGATGGACACCCCTTAATATCCATACAGAAAAAGGTTACAACCTGGCTCCGACTACAGGCGGCTGGCCGAGCGCCCACTATAGGATCCCCTTCCTTCATCCCGTCGAGCGTATTCGTGACCTCCCCGTCCACTATCAAACTCCTGCTCTCTAACCTCATCCGCTCGGCGTTTCATCTGGATCCTCACCCCCCGCTCGCTGAACTCGACTTGACTCTCCACCATCTCCTCCAACCGAGCGAGGCGTTCAAAGACATCGGGCCCATATGCCCATACGAGCCGTTGGTCATTTGAAACCGCTCCGGGCGTGTCGGCAGCCGTCGATGCCACATCGTGCGAAAAGGCAGAAAGACGAAGCTTGACGAGAGTCTCGACCAATGAGTTGGCGAATCGCATCGTCTCCTTGTCCCACCCAACACCTCTTCTTCCCATTTCTTCGAGCCCCTCTTCCACGCCCTTGAGATCCGCTAGCCCTTCCCATCGTGCGCGGAGCATCTCGTTGTACACGCTTGTGGTACAGCCCATCAAATACGACTCGAGACTGTGGGCTCGTGCAGTGACAAAGACAGCTAGAGCGGCATGCGGGTTGCGGAATCGGAGGTGCAGAACGGAAATGGTGAATGCGAGTACCAGTGGATAGGAGGCAGTGAAAGTCGGTGGCGATGTCACGTCGGCTTCTTTCCCGTCAGTGGTGCTCGACGGCGAAGGCCTTGTTGTAAAGTATGTCCGATTCAGCCATTCTAGGATATCGAGATCCGTCCGGAGAGAAGCGACCAACTCCCTCTTCTGCATATAATCCTCCATCTCTGCATCCGAAACGTTTCTCATACTTCCCACAGGTTTTGCGATCGTGGTTATCCTGGACCTATCGTCGTATTCGTCAACATGAGTACCGGAATCATCTCTATCTGATCGACGTCGATCCAGCATCGCATTGCTGAGGTAAGAATCCCTTGGACCGCTGTGTCGATCCATACCAAAGCTCGAGTCGTTGCGTCGGGTACCATATCCTTGTTGTTCCGCAATCTTGCTTCGTTGTCGACCGATATTCGCCGCCTGAGCGTCGGAAGCTTCAAACATGCTTTCCAGTAATTCATGGAAAGCTTTCAACTCTTTCGGAGCGGCTCGTGTCCGGTCCTTTCCGTACACTGCGGGATCCAGACGATTCTTGGTTTTTGGGGATGCGTCAGATCCCATGTTGAAGATGGATGATAATGTGGAGCCGATTGCTGCTCGTGTGGATGGGCTTCGGGACGAGCGGGTTGGACGACGAGGATTGTCGATCATGGCGGTCGTATCTGACATGCTGTCATCCAGCGTCTGTTCCCATTCCTTTCTTGCACCCTGATTGCTGGACCTGATGTTGCGGAGGACACGTCAGCGAACCACTCCAACTCTTTCGTAGAAGAGGGAACATACTGTGCCATGAAGGGTTTGTTGTTTCCGAAAAGATCAGGAAATATATCCTTCAGACTTTCGGGCTTCTTTTTCGACTTCCCTCCGACGTCTTGTCGAAGGTTCTCGGAAGACGCAACGATGTCCGGCGACAGGGGGCCACCATCATCCGCAAGATGTTCCGACTTGTCGCTTGAGGCAAGGATAGGCGAACTTGCATCCTTTTCCTCCTGCCTGATAGACGACGACAAAGACAAGGCCCTCTGTTGAATCGGGTTCGCAGCATGACGATACTGTGTGGGTAATTGCTGAGGTAAGGACCAAAGCTTGAAACCGGTGGACATCCAGGAATGCCTATAAGACGCGTGTGGTGGCATCGCGGAAGAAACACAGAGATACCAGGGGCAGCACAAGGAGTCTTCCAGGAGGCCGACGGGCGAGGATGTGCAGTCGGAGGTCAGGATGTACCGAAATGATGGACTTGATAGGAAAAGAAGAAACGATTAGACCGTGATTGATCGATCGGTCGATCGCTCTTCATCCGAAATTTCAGGCGCACTTGTCTGACTTCAAGTATTTCAAAGTAAGAAGCGCATTATGGTATTTCATTATTTTATAACCTTCGTTAATACAACAGTAAGGAGAGTATCTGAAAGATTGCGGCTGTGTTACGATAGGTGATACAGTAGTGAGTGTTGTCATGACCCGGCCGATAATTTACAAGCAACCATGCGAGGTGGGTGAGTCGATATTCAGAAGGTTACGTCCCTCCAACGCATGATCAAGGACCGTAAGCTGGATAGCTAGCTGGATACATCGGATTGGTCGGAGGTGAAAAGCCAGGTAGCGGGAAGTATGAGTCATCAGTGTTGTTATTCGGTCCATAGTACGAAGCCCGATGAGCCATCGCCTGATCCGACATAGGTGTCATTGGCATTGGGGTAAACTGCTTCATCTCGGGCGACAGCCCAATCAACGTGGAAGTCGGACTGAAGAGAAGTGGTGCGCCGTATGATCTCCTCTTTTGCGGTCCGGGAGCAACGCCAGGACCGTCCATTGTCAAGGCCAAGTGACCGATATCCACCTCTCCGAGTCTGAGAGGACCTTGAATGCACTCGTGGATGTGTTTGCCGGACGCTCCGGCGAGGCGGTTAACCGCGTGGAAGAGTGAGCTGTCTTTCGGAACCGCCACACCAGCGACGGCCATACATCCGGGATCCAGAGGCGACCAGTATGCCTGTGCGGCCTTTCGGAATCCGTACGAAAGCCAGCCAATGAAGAAGAAGGCGCTCATAACAGCTGGGGGTATCGCCCAGAGGTATCCGTATTGACCGCGACTGCCTAGCAAAGTACGGGGTGCTTGGAGAGCACAAAGCTGATACGACTCAATGTCGTCGGTTGACATTCGGGTATACATTTCCTGACAAACACCGTACGAATGTTTCAGCAAATCGTCATCCATTCAAAAGTTCCGCCCACTCACGGTAGCCCCAACTTCCAGCATCTTTTTCAAAACTGGCTCAAGCATCTCGCCCCTGGTTCTTCCTGCGGTGCCATTGAACAGCCAAAGGATTTCGAGGCCACCATCTTCGCCTTCAAGGTTTACATGGGTCCGCATGAGCATCTCCATCATCAAGACATGGGTGGCGGTCACGGATGCTTACCTTGCATCTTCTCCATCACTGTAGGCGTATGATGAAGTACGAAATTGATCAGTAATGTATAAATGTCTAAAGAAGCTCCCCGGTACCACAAAGCGAAAAGCTGCGGCGAAGACTTACCCATTTGGGACATATAGGTCACGTTGGTCAAGAACATGGCTTTTAACAGATCTGGGATAACAATTGGTCGAAGTCAGATCTGCGAAGATCGGAGCCTATGTGATCCAACGCCTCACCTGTTTCAGGAGTTGGGTCCAAACTGATCACATGACAGAAAAGTCAAGAGGACAGTTAGACCTCGCAGATTCTGGGGGTCGATAATATGACTCACTTTGGGCAATAGTAATCAGTCACTTCGGCAGCGTTGAACCCATGTATTTGGATTGGGACAAACAGTTCTTGTGCTAATACGTCACAATATATGTGTGACGTGCCAAGCCCCGTTTCCCCTGCGTATTCACCGGTCGCTACAATAAGCAGAGACTACAACGTAGAAGAAGGGGGTTAGCATAGAAGGCTATCAGACCGGGCTGCACCTATCAATGAGCTCACGGTGCTTCTTTCGTCCGGTCTGTTCTCCGCAAACTTTCGAAAATATCGTGCTCTTAGCCTATCGTTTCGTCCGTCCGAAAACGCTAGACTTACCACAAAGATTGTGCCTGAGCCGTAGTCAAGTTTGGAATGCGGTGAGCACGGACCCGTAGAGTTACAAAATTCCATTTCCTGAATCTTGATCGTCGAGGAAATGCTCGTCACTCCCCGGTCACTGTAACGGACACCGGTTTCGTCCGTGTTGTTCTTGCAATGAACGGTGACGATTGTCCTAGGCAAACAGCTGAGTACAGTCGTCTCGGTTCCAACAATGATATCCCCGTCGCCAACGATCTCTTTGATGATGTCTGCAGCCATGTCGGTAACTCTTCCAGATAAGCCAGAGAGATCGAAAGGGTATGAAACACCCCGTCGAATGAGATTGTCAGGTCTGTAGGAGAAACATGTCAGTTCGCCGAAGACAATGATGATTCCCGACTCCGACGCTTACGCATCGTGTGCCAGAACCGCAATTCCAGCGTCAAACATCACGCCGTCTGTTACACGAGTATTCGCAGCTGTTGTCATCATCTTTTCGCCTTATGCAAATGGAGAGACTTACACTTATCATTCACAGGACAATTCTGCCCGTAACCGTATCTAATCATTCGCAAGATTGTGTAAATCGCATGTCCAAAGGAAGCGAGAGCACAACTCCAACCGTCACACACCCTTGTTTTCTTCGGTTATAATCACATCGAATGTTGGAGTTTAGGACAGTTTCGGATGAGACGATTGGCCAGGCTCCGATTTTGTCGTATAGCACCTCGGTAGGTGTAAAAGCTTGCACTATGCTCTGCGTCAGAGGAGGACGGGATGAATGTCAACCGATGAATTCGCAGGCAGGCCAGGAAGCGGTGGGTCGTGCTGACGAACAGAGAAACTGAGACGTACAGTACTAGTCAAGTTCAATGAGATCGCGACAATAAGACCGACAAGGACTATGGGGCTGAATGCCACTGGCACACCTGCACTGGCTGGATGTGGCGAATCATATCAGTCACGTCATGTCGTAATCAGCCGCGCGCTATGCGCAGTCTTTCCACACTTACCCAGTTCACGCAGCTGGCTGATCTTCTTCAGACTCAAACCTTTGTTGAATCCTTCATGTTTGGCGTACGTCCCAACAAGAATCGCGATACCGCCGCCTGCGATATATACATTGATGCCGCCGACGATACTCGCAATGGCCGGAAGTAGGGACTTCCAGTAGTAGGCTGATGGCTTATTGCCTTCCGTGCTGTAGACCGGTTTATCGGTGATCCACATGTCCTTATGCTGAACGAGGAGGACCAACGCCACGATCATGAGGTTGAGGACGAGGCATGTGAGAACCACGAGATGAAGCCATAAGCCGAGGCGACGGGAATACCAGCGATAACCTTGAGGCGAAGAATGATAGAGGATCGGGGACTGCATGATGGGTGGCGCGTCGTTCACAGCTCAGGCTGCTGCCTCTTGGCTGGTGTCTACGAAGTGGTTATTGATCTGCTCGAATGTCGGGGTTTCTATGGTTGCGGATCGATCTCCAATAACCAATAGCCTTGATGGAGCGAAGAGACTTGAAGCGAGGCGGCTTGGTCCACATATGACCTTATATAGGGTGTTGCCGTCAGCATCTGGCGCACTTAGCGAGTCCCCTTTCCTCCAAAGCCCACCCGGACTGTGCACAGAGACGGTTAGGAAGATCGTCGCCCGGCAGCACCGCTTGTTGGCTTCGAGCCCTGCACAGACCGACTGGTTGCAATCCTGTGTCTTCTTTCGTTTGGTGGTTCTGTGAAACGTCATACGAGCGCTTTACCGAGCCCATCCTCCCCTGCTATCGAGGTTTTGTCAATTCATTTTCAGATACTTTGAAGCACAAGAATGCATCGTACATACAGCTTCGGACTAACACCAGTGAAGAAAGATCCCTCAGCCAACGATCGGTAGCCTGTAGTTCCAGAATACTACTGGAAGCTTGAGTGGTGGACCACAGCATGCATAGCGCTGGCACTGGAAAGTTGACAGCTGTGGTGAACGCATTCGGATGTGAAGGTCTCTCTCTTGGCGATATCATAGCCCAGATGCGGATGGAACAGCGGATGGAGACTGGTTACACCCGCTTACGTGCTGGCGCCGAAGAGCTCTCCGGACCTGCATGGTCGACAGGCGTTTCGAGGGTATTGCAGCCTGATGGGTATTTTGGCGATGATGATTCCTGGTATCCGTTGTTCAGTCATCTCACGATGAGCCGATAAGTCGGACTCCGGCTTATTGATGTGATTGATATGAATGCGTCGGTCGCTCATCCGACCGAAATTTGGCGCAAATAGCGCAAATACAATTACTTTGTCTGACATGAATATGAAATATCGCAAGGCATCAATCATCACACAAAAGGGCATATCATCATCTTGTCTTTATAAACGTCGTTACACAACTGGGGAGGTTGCCTAGAAAGTTGTCGCTATGATACAGTATACAGTACTGAGTGTTGTCAGGGTCCGTCGAGGTCGATAATTTACAACAGAGCCATGCGGGTAGTCGTGATGCGCTGAGCGAGTCGATATTGAGAAAAGTCACGTCTCCAACGAAAAATCAAGGACCGTAAGCTGAATACGTCGGATTGGGCGGAGCGGTAGAGCCATGCGGGAAGTACGAGCCATTATTTCCGTTGTTTATTGCATAGTACGAAGCTTGATGGGACATCGCCTGATCCGGACTCATAGGTGTCATGCCCATAGGCGTAAAATGCTTGATCTCGGGCGACATTGCCATCGTCGTGGAAGTCGGAGTGTAAGGCAGAGGAGCGCCGTACGATCTCCCCTTTTGTGGTGCAGGAGCGATTTCGGGGCCATCCATCGTTAGCGCCAAATGGGCGACATCGACCTCTCCGAGTCTGAGAGGACCTTGAATGCATTCGTTGATGTGTCGGACGGACGCTCCGGCAAGGCGATGAACCTGGTGGAAGAGTTGACTGTCCTTCGGAACGGCCACACCGGCAACAGCCATACATCCGGGATCCAAGGGTGACCAGTAAGCCTTCGCCTCCTTTCGGAAACCGTACACGAGCCAGCCGAGGAAGAAAAAGACGCTCATAATAGCTGGTGGTATCGCCCAGAGGGATCCATATGTCGTGCGACTTCCTAGCACGGTACGGGGCGCTTGGAGGGCGCAATTCTGAAACGCGGTGATATCGCTGTTTGGCAGTCGGGCATACATTTCCTGATACACATCGCACAACCGTCTCAGTAACGGTTTGCTCGGGATGCAAACTCCTCTCACTCACAGTAGCGCCAACTTCAAGCATCTTTTCTAACGCCCCTTCCAGCATCTCGCCTTTGGTTCTGCCGTTGGTGTTGTTGATAAGCCCCAGGATTTCGAGTCGCCCATCTTGACCTGGAGGCGATAGAACAGACGAGCATAAGCGCCGGGATACTGGCCTCAAGACATCAATAGCGGCATTCGGCACCCACCTTGCATCTTTTGCATAACTACAGGTGGCGGACAAGATTGTCACCAATCAGTAACGCCTCAACGACCACGTAGATACTCATGATAAAGGTAGAAGAGATGCGTACCCATTTGTGACATGAAAGTGACATTAGTTAGGAAATTGGCTGCAGAATCGATACATATCGGTCAATTCTGAAGCTTGGTTAGATTAGTCTTGGCTAACCGGAAACTAACCTGTTGCAGGGGACTGCACCACGCTTTTCCCATAACAGCATTGTCAGTTACCAAGCGTTCAAGCGATTCTTTTCCCAGGCTGTCGACTGGAACTTACTGGGGACAATTATAGTTTTCCACCGGTCCATCAGCCGCAAAGCCGTGAATTTGGATGGGAACATATAATTCTTGCGCCGACACGTCGCAGTAGATTTGCGGAGAGCCAAGGTCTGTAGCGTAGCTACCGGTAGCAACAATGACGAGGGACTACATTGATGGAAGGTAAGTCCCAGAGCGCTTTATCGTCCGCCACATCGGTCTATGGGCTTACCGTGCTCCCTTCTTCCGGCCTGTTTTCCGCAAACTGCAAGTATGGCGAAATTGGTAATCGTCTCGCCGGTTACCTTTGATTCAATGTGCTCAACTCACTATGAAAACGGTGCCAGACCCGAAGTCTGTGCGGTAATCATCCGAACACTGGTTGGCCGAGTTGCAGAATTGCATTTGCTGAGTCTTGAAGAAGAACGCGGTGTCTGATACTCCTCGATTGTTATACGATAAACTCGTTCCGTCTAGGTTGTTCTTGCATTTCACGGTGACTTCCGTCCTGGGCAGGCAGCTAACTGCAATAGTATCGGTGGAGGGCATGATAACCCCGTCCCCAACTATGTTGGAAATTATGTCTGCAGCCATGGTCGTTACGCCTCCAGATAAGCCACTGAGGTTGGAAGGGTACGATACACCTCGCCTCGTCAAGTTCTTGGGACTACAGAGGTTGCTTTTAAGAACTAAGTTCTTGATGTCCTAGTTTCGATACTCACACCTCGTTTGCCAGAACCGCAACTCCAGCATCAAACATGACGCCATCTGTTGAACGGGCATGTGACTCTGCTCAGCTATTTTGTTCAGCTTCACTGGAGGAAACAACTTACACTTGTCATTCACAGGGCAGTTCTGGCCATAGCCGAAACTAGTTAGCAGACAAGTTAGCTGATATGGACGTGCAGCCGGGCAACAACATCTGCAAACACTCACCCTTGTTCCCTTGTCGCATAATCACATCGGATGTTCGGGTTCGTCACGGTTGTGAAGGAGACGATGGGCCAAGCTCCGGGACTGTCGAACAACGTCAAAGTGGGCGTGAAAGCTTGGACGATGCTCTGCACTCGGCAAGAAGGAAGGAAGCGGAGCGTTAATGATAAGAAATCGCGAACGGGTGGAACAAGTCGAAGAGGATGATGTTGAACAAAGGAGATAGGACGCACTGTACTGGTCAAGCTCAGAGAAATCGTGATTATAAGACCTATGATGAATAGGGGACTAATCGACAGCGGCAAACCTCCGGTGGCTAGATATGAACAGCAGGACGGAGTATATCAGTCAAATCACATCGCCGCGGAAATGAGTGCCATCACGGTGTGCCTTCACACTTACCCAATGTACTCAAGTTGGTGATTCTCTTCAAATTTAAGCCCGTGTTGAATGCGTGATGTTTGGCATACGTTGCAACAAGCAGTGCGATGCCGGTTCCCGCGATATACGCAACGATGGTGCCGACGATACTGCCTATGGCCGGAAGCAGCGATTTCCAGTAAACAGTCGATTGACCTCCGCTCAGGGTGTAGACCGCTTTGTCAGAGATAAAAAGCTTTTTTTTCTGGACGAGGATGACCAGTCCGACTACCATGAGGTTGAGGACCAGGCTTGTAAGAACGACGAAATGCATCCAGTAACCGAGTCGACGGGACTGCCAGTGATAGCCCTCGGGCGAGGAATGATAGAGGATCGGTGACTGCATAGTTGACGCTGGTGCCGCTCACAGGCGGTGATTCGTGGTTGCGTGCTGATAAGTGGTCGTCGATGCTCGAGTCAATGTGCAGGGATGCCTGTTGCTTGGGTCCTTGACGACAATATGGCTTTCGACAATAGGGCCAAGAGACTGGGTAAGGCGGTTCGATTCGCACTATATAGATGCTACCGTTTTCGTCGAACAGAACTTCCTGCGAGTCCCAGTGGTCCTCCTGTGCCATTCATATTACAGCGGCAGCTGAAGGGACGTCTTCGCGGCATGGCTTTGATCAGTACACAGGTCGTCATATTCTTCCCGTGCTTTCCATACCTATGCATTCTGTTCGTGAACTCCCGTCAGCAGATACGAGTTCGAGGTTTCATCCTCTTTTAGTATCCGATCCATGAGGCTTCCTAGGGTCGGCTGGTCCAGCGATCCAAAGCAATTACAGCGCCTCTTCTTCGCTATCGAGATTGTGGATTCGGTTCCGGAGATAACCAGACCACCAACGCTAGACCAGTGCTAGACCATGCAGCGTCGAATGCTACAGGTGGAAGCCTTCAGGTCGTGAAGGGTGCCAGACCAAGACGCTGGAGAGAAGATCACAGCTTGCACAGGATTGAGGAATGACAGCTGTGCGAGCGAATTCGGAAGCGAGCAAGCAAATCCGTTGCATGATGTCAAAGCCTAGATCTGCATAGTTCGGATGGAGACATACATTTTACGCCCGGTTTCAGCTTGGCTGGTCGAAGGAGCTGTCTGTCCAAGATCGTACGACAACCACAGACTAACCACGGTCTACTGCTGATTGCGACTTGTGCCGTTGTTCGCCAAATACTTTCAGGTTTGCATCCTCGACCCAAAGATAAGCCGCTGGAAGTTGAAAGCTGTAAGAGAATCGACGGGAAAGCGGATGCAAACTTCTATCAGGGCCTCGTTTCAGCCCAAATACCAGTAATAAAACGCACAGGTATAATCGAAAGGAGCCGCTGTACATGACGCGATAGGGAAGTGCATGTCACGCTCGAGGGAGTGATCCCAACGGTTGCCAGCCAGTTGCATCAGCTGACCTCCCAGCGTCAAGCCAGGAAAGCGTATCAGAGCAGCAAGACCAGCACTGCAGCAGAACGAATAGCTGGACGAATACGAGGATGCAACTGTATCGTATCAGCAACCGCATATTCATGCCAAGAACAAGATCTGCGTCCGCCTCGAGTTGTTCCGCACTTCGAGACATTTCGCACGGACCCTTCTGATCTGTCAAAGTCACCTCAGCTCGTAAAGCCTTGAAAGTCCTCCGATTGATTGCTGTCCTTTGACCAGCGCTTTGAATCTGATCACAGCTCTTGGTCGCCAGCTAGCCACAGCTGGCTAGTAGCTGGCTCACCTGGTGTCCTGGCCTGTGCAGTGATTCACCATCAAGGCCGCGAACCGATAACCGTTTCAGGGAGTTCAACTTGAACTTGTCAGAGAATGGCGTGTCAAAAGGAAATATCAAAGCTCATGTTCAAAAACAAAGGAAGGGCGGATGCAGATGAGCAATCAGCGGCGGTGCTGCCATCATCATTCATCGCATCTTCAAGTCATCTTCAACATGTATTCGAATGCGGTTGCACAGCCATCTGGTATTGACACACAACCTGACAATCTTCTTTCTCGCACCCCAATGCCGCTTCTTCAATTCACGCCACTTCGCTCCTTTCCCTCTCCCGCCTTCTGGCAGCAGCTCACGTCCCTCAAGCTAGACACGCTCAAGCTCGATGACTCGGTCCAAGATATCCTGGGATGGATGGAGGAGGGTAAAAGTGTTTATGATAGAGAACGTGCGACCGAGGTCTGGATGGGTGGAAGCTTGGCCGTAGATGCCGATAGTCTGATGAATCGAGTGGATACCGCGTGAGTTCCGCAACCGTTGATGTTGATGGTTTGCAAATGCGAGATGACAGATGACCTGACCTTGCAGTCCCTGACCGACAGCTTGCAGCCTAATGTGGTTCCTCTGCATGGAAGATTCAAGAACTTCAACACAATAGAAGAATTCCGCTCCCCTGAACAGAAAAAGAAGCTTTTCAACGATGTCGTCAAACACCTAGTCCAAACCTTTTCATCTACCGACGGATCCCCAATAGCCACATTCAACCCGTTTTTGCTTGTCTGTTTCGCCGATCTGAAGAAGTATACGTATCATTATTGGTTCGCCTTTCCCGCGTTGATTCAGAAACCGGCTTGGGAGCTCGTCACGAAGGAGGATGAGCAGGGAGATGTCGAGAATCCGAGTTTGACAGACTGGGATGGCAGCGTAGGTGTCGTTTCCCGATGACTGTCTATCTTTCTGTCGATTGGTGTTGAATGCATCATATTTCTAGGTGGAAACCCTCCGTAATCTGAAGCGAGAGGCCCAGATCACGGCAGAGGCATTTCTCTATCAGCTGTCAAAGGACCCCTTGGATGAAGCTCAAGGATCCGTCGCCCCAGTAGAGAAATGGTGGGATTTTTTTGAAGGAGTGCCAGAAGAAGAGGTACGGCTCCTTCTCTCCCTTACAAGGGCATGGTAACCTAAACCTCCTCTCATATTCAGCGTACATTGGTCTTCCATGATACTACTTCGATGCCTGATCTGCCAGGATGGACGCTCAGAAATGTTTTATACTACCTCTCGCGCCATCTTCCATCTCCGCAAGATTCGCCATCAAGAAAGGTTACAACTCTCAAAGTCATAGCTCTGCGTTCTGGCACCGCTGGCAAGCCAATGGGGAACAGCAAAGTCTTCGAGGTCGTGCTACCATCCAGCCCAGCATCCGGTGTTGTCGACACTTCCACCGTCGAAGAAAACATACCAGCAGCTGTCGGATGGGAAAGGAATCCTCAGGGCAAACTAGCCAGTCGACTCGCGGATCTGGGGGCGACGATGGATCCGAAGCGGTATGTGTCAATCTTCCTTACACGACTGCCCGGGGCTGACGCGTCCTTTCACCTTCCCGCTGCCCAGGTTGGCGGATCAAGCGGTTGATCTGAATCTAAAGTTGATGAGGTGGAGAATCATGCCAGCTCTAGACTTGGAGAAGATCGCTGGAACGAGATGTCTCCTTTTGGGCGCCGGAACTCTTGGCTGCTACGTCGCGCGATGTCTACTGGTAAGCCCAACCAGTGGTGTTGCTTATCGCCTCGTAGTTGGCTCACTCTGACCCCCAACCTCAGGGATGGGGAGTGCGAAATATCACTTTTGTCGATTCTGCCAAAGTCTCCTTTTCGAATCCTGCCAGGCAACCACTGTTCGAATTCGAGGATTCGCTTAATGGAGGGAAGCCTAAAGCTGCAGCGGCTGCCGAATCATTGAAGCGTATTCTTCCCAGCGCTGTGAGTTGATCTGCTCGGATTATGTACACCATGCGCTGACTCGTTCGTATATAATACTGACCTATTGATGCCATAAAGAACGCAGTCGGACTCGATTTCTCCATCCCGATGCCAGGACATCCAATTTCACCGTCACTGGAAACCGAGACAAAGGACACTGTCGAAAAGCTCGAGCAGCTGATTCAGGACCATGATGCTGTCTTTCTTCTAATGGACTCCAGGGAGAGCAGATGGCTGCCAACCCTAATCGGAGCAAAGAGTAACAAGATTGTCATCAATGCTGCTTTGGGTTTCGACAGTTGGTTGGTCATGAGGCACGGATCTTCGGACGAGATACGTGGCTCGGACGAAGCGGAAGGCGCCGAACCTGAACACAAGAAGAGGTTAGGATGCTACTTTTGCAACGATATTGTCGCACCCACCGATGTGAGTTAATCTGTCCGCATCAAATGCACGACTGTTGAATCTCTGGACTCTAGTCTCTGACGGATCGCACTCTTGACCAAATGTGTACTGTAACGAGGCCTGGCATAGCACCAATCGCCGCTGCCTCGGCAGTGGAGTTGCTCATATCGCTCATTCAGCATCCAGACGGGTGAGTTATCTCGCTGAGACCAAGGTAGCATTGTATTATAGCTTATCCAGCTTGCTCTTTGCTCCCGTAGCATCAACGCGCCAGCTGAAGGGTCCAAGATCGGCCTAGATCAGCCGGAGCCTGAAAGACGTTCTCCTCTCGGTCTTGTTCCGCATCAGTTACGAGGCTTCCTTGGCCAATTCAAGACGATGCTTATCGAAGGCGCAGCGTATGATAGGTGCACAGGTTGCAGCAGAAAGGTACGGCGTTGAGTCTTGCCAAATGAGCGAATATTCGCTAACCTGGATTTCTATCCAGATTATCGATGCATACAACGATGATGGATTCGATATGCTGCTGCGAGTATTCAATGAATCGGATTACCTACCAAAGGTGACTGGTCTTGATAAGTTGTATGAAGAGGGAGAGGCCGTTCTAGAAGCTGTTGATTGGGACGAAAGTAGCAATGAAGGCGGACTGTAACGTTTTTATAATTTGACATGGGACTTGCGGAGGTTGTATTGATGGGTTGATACAGTAAACGTACGAAAATGAACGTGCACACAGAGCAGAGAAAAACATCAACGTTCAAAGAGATCAGCGAGTGAAATATAGCGTAGGTGTAGCGCGAATCCACTCGACCCCTGATATATGTATTACGGTGTATTTTGACTGGTGACCGGCTTCGTATCTACTGCTCCCAGCTTTAGGCTTATCTCGGATAGCTCTAGCGTTATGATTTTGAAACTGAGTAAATTGTCCTTGGATATATAGGTGTGGCGAGTTCTTGATTCATATCTTATGGATTGGGAAACTTGCCATCATGATAGTTTGATGGTGAAACGCATGATCATACGTCGGGGAAGATGAAGATCTGGGAAAAACAGGAAAATAGAAAAGGTGATTCAGCAAGTGACATTTGTGAATACCAACGCAGGCACCACTCACCTGGTTGGGATTTCCGTAGGAGCACTCCCAGCTTTGCACAGACTTCAATATCCCGTAGGGCTTGATAGGTAGAATTCCCGACTCGGCCTGAACGTCTAGGCATTGTCCCGGCCCATTCTTCACTGCGATGTGGTTGTCATGGGTGATATATAGTTGCTGACCGGGAGCATTGTCCACACAGGCCTCGATCGTGATAGGAGTGCCATTGGAGGGATCTGTACCGAAGTCTACGCAGTACACGCTACCGGTTTGCGTAACGTTCACTCGGATTTTGGTACTTCCAGCGTTGTAGAAGAATCTCTGCACGTCTACGTTGGCGAAAGTGTCGCTTGGGGAAAGGCAGCCGCCACTTTGGAAACGCATGACCACTAAGCCTCATTCCTTTGCGTTTCGACTTTGATCCGACTTGCATTCCGATCCTACCGCTAGAGAACCCAGGGGAGTTGACTTGAAGACAGACTATGTCCTTCAATGTGATTTCGAATATCTCATCAGCTTGAACGACGGATGCGGCTGTTCCTAAGGAGAGCAGGGAGGCGAAGGTCGCGATCAAGATCGAAGCCGCGAGCATGTTCAGAATAGCTTCGACGTTCACAAGTCAGGCGCCGGCGACTACTTGATGCGTGTGGGTCTCTCATAGTCCTCCGTTCAATCCAATCAAGGTATCATTTACCTTATATGGGGGGCGCGTTCGCGGATGAAATTGATGACGGTACGGAAGCTGTGCCTGGGGCATTGAAGGACCGGGTCAACACTTTGCCTCTTGGTCTTCATGAATAACCTTCGCAGTAGACTCGCAGACGTGTGGTGACATGCTCATGATACACGCACAAGCGCAACAACATCAATACGGGAAGTTAAGAGCGTTAGCCTATCGCGAAGGCTCGAGCTTACGCAGGGTCCCCGACCCTCGATTCAAGAGAGGTGTAGAAGCATCGTCAAATATGGACGATCCGAGCTAATCCGAGACTTAATCGTGAACCGCCCTGGAATACCTGGAATCCTGGAATATCGATATTTGCTGACAGAATAGAAGCATCCTATTGCGACCGTCTTCGAGTCTTCGAAATGAATATGACGCGTATACTTCGGGTGCTATAGAGTATAGTCTTCTTCAGTTTAACCGGCGGATACTGTTGAAATGAAGCAGACAAGGCTCAATCCACGAGGGTATGCAATCGTTTAATTGTGTATCTGGTATTACTGGTATACTGAACATCCACGATGCGCCGCGCATCGACCCGTAGTCCGCAGATTGCCTGATCATTCGCGAACAGCTGTCAGTTTCGCAAACTGAGAGACTCATGGAAGGAGATGACGTGCACGTGGTGGATATCGGAGCTGGTATCGGCAGCCACGAAGACCATCGCGCTAGAGTGCGCTAGTGATTCCTCGACGTTGGCCAGGTTGTTGGCTTGATCATTATTTATGCCGGTCGTATCCTGTGATTCGACACATACTCTCTCAAGAGACATACAATGTCTCGAGCTCTCGTCGGGAATATGGACAAGTTTGGAATCTCGCCCAAAAGCCGGGCCCGTTACCAATGATAGCGCATCTTACGGCTTGTAGTACCCATCGATGATGTCCAGATTCGTTTTTAATTCGTTGTTGATCTCCGAAAGTGAAGAAAACAAGGAATCCGGTTTTCGTCATCTCGGTGTGACAGCACTGGACGATAACCACAACACCTCTTCATGAATTCCATATGTGGGAAAGTGCGATGAATCACGAATACAGTATTATGCCTGGAGAGAGAAATTGTCCTTTGCCTTGATATGAGGGGTTTATATGATGACGACCTGAACATGTTGTGCTTTGTGTTGTCGAATAGGGATTGCGTTGATTGTCCTTTGAAAATAGCTGCTAGCTGTCATTCGTTGTGCTATGCTAGAGACCAAGTTTAGACGTTGGGGAAGATGAAAATCTGGAAAGGGCAGCCCGAAACGAGTAAGCATGAATTCCCCCATTTTCGATAGAGCGCCACCCCACTCACCTGGTTTGGGTTCCCACCCGAACATTCCCAGCTCTGAACCTGCTTCCTCACGCCATAAGGCTTGACAGGTTCCGGTCCGGATTCCGCTCGAACGTCTGCGCACTGCCCTGGACCATTCTCAACGGCAATGTGGTTATCGCCAGTGATGTACAGCTGTTGCGCCGGCAGGTTGTCGATGCATTCCCAGATCTTGAGGAATTGTCCGTTTCCAGGGTTGGTTCCAAAGTCGAGGCAGAACTCGATGTCGGTAAAGTTGTTGGGGGCGATTCGGATCTTGGTGCTTCCTGCGTTGTAGGTCCACTTTTGGAAGGCGTTGAAGGATAGGTCTTCGGTGAAGCATACGTTGCTGTGTAGCACGGGAAGGGTGACCGACAGTCAGTCGACTGCTTGCAGCGTGATCTAGGCTCAACTCACATTCCAACGCTTTGACCGTTACCGAAACCACCATTGTTCACCTGCAAACATCGTTCCACTCCAGCCTCAAGCCACTTGATTTGCCTTCCCTTGGTGGAAGGAGGGGGAGTGCTGCCTTCCACAATATCAAAGGTCTGGGTGGCTGGATTTCCACCTGTCGCGGCGGAGTCGAAGCATCCCTGAGTGATGATTCCATTTCGGCCAGAGGAAAGACATGCGTTGCCGCCGACGACAGCGAGATGCTTGTCATCTGATGGGGAAGATCGAGGTCAGAGCGAGCGCGAGCTTTGATGAGGATGCGACATACCAGTGTAGTACCACCTGTTCAAGTCAAGGAGACTGCGACATCAGCTCAACGTCACAAAGATTCTGTTCAAAGAACGAGCCAACTTACCTCTGCTGCGGAAGGCCAGGGAAGCACTGCCAGATCTTGAGACCGACGATGGACCCGCTCGTATAGTCCAATCCAGCATCCAAGCACCAATCACCACTACCTTCCGGTAATCCACTAAGCCTGACGACTTGGTTATCCCCAGGAGATACATCCCATTTGTTATAGAACGAGCCACCCGAAGTACACACGCCCGATGAGAGGAAAGCGCCGTTGGCTAGTGAGTTGACGCCGATGCAGAAGTCTGCATTGTTGGTTGGGCGAAGGGTTGCACCGATGGCTCGTTTGCTCAGGGCTGAATGGGTGATGGGTACTGCTTGGCTGATGGTGATGAGTGAAGCGAGGGCGACACCCGCGACAGAATTGATGGACAACATGTTGTACGTGGAGCAGCTAGGCGATGATCTGATGCAATTGCTGGGCGATAGGTTGTCGTCCGCCCTTGACTGACTATATATGTCATTGAGAGCTATCACGGCGGTTTCCGAGAAGAAGCGGTACATGGGCAAAAGATTGGATGCATCGTTTGTTTACATTACTGAGTAGAATGAGTAGAGAACAACCCGCGAATCACTTGACCTGCCTTGGATCAGCTGTGAAGGAAGAAGACGCTGGCCTAGAACTTCTCGAGCCCGCCCGGCTTCCGATGGGCTTGTTTGTTGAAGGGGACCAGCTGTTGTTGTTGTGATATGCGAGATTTCTGTCATTTCGCATCACCATTCGCATTGTCGTCGGTTGTTGGGCGGTGCATCGACTCACGAGTCGACAAGCGAGGAAAGTTCGGACGAGAACGGATTGTATATGCATAGGAAGCTGCGTAGGGTCTGGAAGATGCTGGAAGCTGGTCGGGAGGCCCTGGAGCACTGGGGTCTGGGTAGTTGGGTAGTTGAGCTGGTAATGACCATGGCTTACGTTGGAGTTGTCAACTGACTCTGCTATACCCAACTAGCAGAATTTCAACACCGCTCCCATGACGATCAGCGACTGAGATCAGCGGAATCAGCTGACGAAGGTTCTATACGGCGACTCGGCATCTCGGCATCGCTGTATGTACAGTGCCAAGATCCTACTATTACTATACACTTCCAAATTTCGGATCCGCGTTCCAACGTGATTCATTATCACGATCGCCCTGAAGAGACCTGAAGAGATGAACAGCCGTCAGACGTCCATCTTTGAAGGGTCAGCGCTCCAAGACGAGTCGAGTATCGCTTCTCCTCGCCGCAATCTTTTGATTGATACACCCTCTCCGAACAATACCAGCAGCCAAAGCCAGGTCCTCCAGGCCCTGCGATCGACACAGCCAGTCGTCATGACCAAACTTCAAGACGAGTGGATGAGGGCGATGGGTTGCAGTACGCAGTGGGTTGGGTATACGCAGTCCTCAGTTGATATGCCACTACATTGTGTGTAATCATTAGATTCAATACGCCAGATGCTGCCAATGGTACTGGTAACTCCTTCCACATCCTACCGCGCTGTCGCGCCTGTCTTGGCCTCTGGCCTCCTGGGTCGTAGGGGCGCGAATTGCGGCGGGTGTTTCACGTATTTTATGAGCAATTGTCGAGCCAAGGTGATCGAAGTGCATCGGGCGACGGATCTAGACGGATCTGCAAACGCCGGCTTTGGTGATCGGTGTGACGACAGGTTAGTCACCGCGGCATGCTACCTGCTGTTTTCTAGCTGTTTTTCCTGTGTTTTTCCTGTCAAGGAATTCTGCAAATGCCGTGTTCACAACTCTTCAGGGTTCGGGTTTCAGCCGTCCCGGTCACAGAGTTGGTCTGGTCAACAGAGGGAAAACTGCCGGGAAACTGCTTGGGAAACCTTGGGAAACCTGCTTTTTGTTGTTTGCTGTTTGCTTTCTGAGGAGCTGTTTGAGGGAAACCAGTGGAAAACCAGGGGAAACCTAGTGCGATAGAACACCTTAAAAAGCTCTACAAGCTGCAAGCAAATTTTGTAACAGCTCCCCAAAGCTCAGCAGAATTTTCGTTATGAGCCCCACTCGACGACGGCTCCATCAGTGCTCTATCCGGATCTGATGTACGAGTAATGGAGTAATGGTGGATATGAATCCTCGTCCTCCATCCTCCCCCTGGAGTGTATTTGTAATTCCAAATTCCGGTGTTGGACGCAATTTTACAGATCGTTTTCCCCTTCTTTCACGGGTATTTGCGTATTTGCGCTCGCCTCCTGCCGTGGAAAAGTGGAAAAGAGGGTCGGATACTGTTCGGGGCCATTCACTACGTCACACTCCACTGGAATTACAGCTCCTCTGGGTGGCGAATGAGGAGAATCGAACAACTTTGCAGAACGGTGGAATAGCTGTTCAGCAATACCGGTTTCGCTGCCAACCAGCATCGTCAGCTTCTGCCATCAGAGCTGGTATCAGCATGCCTTGCAATCCGGCATAGCGAGCCAACTCTCCTCCCCAGACAAATACCCACCCATCTGTCGGACTTCGACTTTGGTTTCAGTAACTTGGCCCATCGAAGCAGCTCACACCCTTTCGCCAGCCGCACACAGCGCATCTATAGCACATCAGATCCCCCCCCCGGGTTCAGTCATCACGGCATCCTTGTTATGCTACCCCGGAACTGAACGACGTTCACGACACAACGACGGCACGAACGAAACCATTTACATCGAGTGCAGACGGCGTATCTCTACACGTAAACGCACGGCACAGATAATCTCGCTATCGATTTCCCGGTAACACGACACTTTTTACGGTCAAGATATGAGCATCAGCGACAACAATTCGGAGACTTTGGATAACAAGAGCGCAGCGCAACGGCAATCTCTCTTCCCCGCGCAGGCGCTCACATCGAGTCAGCTTCCTTCGCGTTCGCACTCTCCCTCTACCGGTGCTTTTGGTGGCCAAGGCCTCATGCCGGCCGACTCACCATTCGACCTATCCACCTATCTGGCATTTCCTTCCGCAAACTCAATCTTGGGCCAAAGTCCGAACCCGGTCAGCGAGGAAGTGTACAAGGCTTTTGCTCAAGGCATAAAGGTAACCCAAGGGGATCAAGTCCAATCTCTCAAGGCTCAACAAAATCTACAGACACCTCAACCATCTCAGAAGCGACAGAACCTTCAGGAATCGCAGCAGGATAATCAGTCTGCGAAATCGGGTTCCGAAGGACAAGGGAACGCCATGAATACCCAAACCATGTACGACGCTGCGGGGAACCTCGGACTGGCGCAAGCCGTCAAGGGGACTCAAAACCCAATTCAGACACAACCTACGAACTCCATCCAATCAAACACTCTCGATGGGTCCTCGGGTCTTTCACCCTATGGCCTTGATCCTTCAGCATTCCAGACCGAAGTTCGATTCCAGCTACCTGCGTTCCTCAACCCTACCTCGACCGCTCCCTCACATCCCAACGGCGCTGAGGTGTGGTCAGGTTACGGTCTGCATTCTGCCGCTATGGAAGGCTTCAACAATGGTCCCCGTCAGCAATTTGGAGGAGATGTCCCTGACGGTGGGGGAAACACGGGCTTCGGCATGGGATCCAGATTCTTTGGCGTCAATTCAGCAGACAGCGTAAATGGGATGGATTTCGGTACCGCAGTCAGCGGTACTGTTCAAGATGGCAAGTGGCAACCGACAGTGCAAATGATCTCGAATCAACATGATCAGAACGGTCTGCGTCCGTTGTCGGGACAGACGCCACAGAATGACACAGGTTCTGCTCATGCAGACGGAGGAGGTCTTGCCCAGTGGGACAACTGGAGTTTTAATGCAGACTCAATGAAGACACTTACTTCTCCTGGAGTCTTTCAGTACAGCGCGGAAGAATCGCAAAACTCGAATCTATCAACGACTTTCAAGACACAGCAAACGACCCCGTCTGCCAATAATACCAAAAGCGACATGCAATACAATACTCTGCCGGACGACACAACTGGTTCCACGCCTAGGATTCAGTTGTCTACAGGGACGAACCTGACGATGCCGACTTCGGCATTATTGCCATCAAATTATCCAGGATCGACGTCCTTCCCTTCCTCGTCAAATATCACTATCCCATCGTCCATGATGCATGGAGGTCCGCCGGGAAGTGTTACAGTACCGGACGGCGAGGCGGGCGGTATCGCACACACCGCTGATACTACATTTGCGTCGTCTTCGACTAGTGCTAGTGCTGTCGCTGCACAGGCACTTGCGAATGGTCCACTAGGTGGTCTGGTTCAACCGGGAACTTTTGCTACGCAAACACCAGGCGGAGCCAACATGCCGGGACTGTATTCCACCACTGGTTTCGACATGGTCAGCGTGTTGTCCAAGGTGGCAGCCACGCGGGATTCAAAGTCAGTGCTTGGACCAGTGGATTGTAGCTGTAGCTTTGTGGTGGTAGTGAGTGCATATATGTCTTTTTGCGTAGAGATTCAAGCTTACCCGGTCCTTTGCCGATAGGATATCCGCAAATACGATCACCCCATTGTGTACTCGTCACCTACATTTTCAACCCTGACTGGTTATGACAACCGAGAGATCGTTGGAAGAAACTGCCGATTCTTACAGAGTAAGTTTCGGAATCTACATCGTTTACGGACTAGTCCTAATCGCATCGTGCCCAGGTCCCGATGCGGAAGTGTTCAAGGGTTCTCGCCGAAAGTATACCGACAACGAGGCAGTAGCCCATATGAAACGAATGCTTGGTGCGGGCAAGGAGTGTCAAGCCAGCCTAATCAATTATCGAAAGGGCGGCACTCCATTTATCAACCTGGTTACGATTGTTCCCATCCCATGGGATACCGACGAAATCGTGTATCACGTTGGCTTCCAAGTCGATCTGGTCGAGCAGCCGAATGCCATATTGCGGAACATGCGCGACGGCTCATATCAGGTCAATTACACGGTCGTGAATAATCCTCAGCCGCCTCTCAAGCCGCCACCGACAAAGGCTGCCATTGAACCGGCGTCGGTCAAGACCTTAGGCTTGAAGCAGGAATTGCTGGAGCTGATCGGCCCAACAAGAGCGAGCGCGGCAGCTGTGATCGGAGGCGAAGAGGCAGGCAAGGCGGAGTGGCTCAAGTTTGTTCTAGAAGAAACCGATGGTATGTGGTTGCCTCGACCGAAACAGTTGGCGCAAGCTAACCGATATTTTCTAGACTTTGTACATGTGCTTTCCCTGAAAGGACAGTTCCACTACGTGTCGCCCAGCGTGCGCCGTGTCTTGGAGTATGAGCCCGAAGATCTCCTCAACAAGCACATCTCCGATATTTGCCATCCTTCTGATATCGTTCCTGTTATGCGGGAACTGAAAGATTCTAGTCAAACGCCATCGGATGGTCAATCGCCGAAGCCTTTCAACCTGTTGTTCCGAATTCGGCGCAAATACAGCGGCTACATCTGGCTCGAAAGCGCCGGTAGATTGCATGTCGAGGCGGGCAAGAGCAGGAAGGCGGTAATCTTGACAGGGCGAGAACGTTGCGTTCCATCGCTCAAGTGGAAGACGATAGACGATCACGGTGGACTTGGAGACTGCGAGTTCTGGGCCAATATCTCCTTCGATGGCTTGATTATGTGGGCATCAGGAACAATCGACCAAGTCATGGGCGCCAAGTCGGAGGAAATCGTGGGCAAGAGCCTCTATGCATTCCTAGCGGGAGGGGATGACGGTCCACCTCGGCTTGGTGGGCATTCGTCCACCTTGGCTATCCAGAAAGCGATTGCGCAAGCTGCTCAAGGGATACCGAGGAAGGGTGCAACATCAGTGCGACATCAGCTGCTGGCTGTTAATGGACGAATGCACGAAGTCACATCTATCTTCTATGCGGCCGCCTATCCTAACGGGGCTTCGAGAACAGTTTCACCGTCAGCTGCCACTCCGGATAGTTCGGATTCCGAAGCGTCGGCAGTGTCGACCAGGAGTAAGCTATTAGCGGAGGTAAAGCCAAGTCACATCTTGCTGCAAGTCAAGATGTCTGGACCACAGTGGCCTAGAAACAAGAACCCGTTGGCGAATTCGCCCAACGAAAACGTCTTCGAGGAAATGGACACCACTAGAGGTACATCATGGCAATACGAGATTCATCAACTTCGCATTGCCAACAGAAAGCTCAACGATGAAGTCGCGAGCGCCCGGCACTCAATTATGGAACAGCTACCGGGCGGTCGGGACGATGAAGGCAAGAAAAAGGGAAAGAAAAGAAAAATTCAACAAGCCGCCGATTCAGATCGAGCTCGAGGCAATCAGCTGGGACCGCACATGAGCTCACGGCCGGTCGCAGCTGGGCCATCGATCAACCATCCAGCACCAATGCATCAACAAACACCTGGATTTGGACTGGCACCTGGTCAACTATTCAAGACCTGGTGATCGGTATCTTCAAGTAAAGGGACCTGTGCAAGAGGAACGGAGGCAAGAGTGGAAAAGGATAGGGAGACGGCGCTCTCGGTTCCTCTTGTTCCTCTCCGCTCACTGTATCGAAGCGAAATCAAAAGGCTGTATCGTGGCTAGTCGAATCACTCCAAAGGAAGGGACGCATCAGCAAGGTTACGGTATGGACGTTGGCGTGAAGCCTTTCAAAATCGGATTAGGGAATTGTTGTATGACACACGTCTGATAGCTGACCGCAGTTTTGTGTATGAAGATAACCCCAGGAAAATCTGTGCAAGTGTGTTTACTCGAGCTCATGCGCTGCCTCGACGACCCAACAAACTGACTACGAGTTTACCATACAAGCTCATTGACCGAAGATGCATATCGTCGCGCCGTGAAGCCTCGACGTTTTGACCTTCGCCTGCGATGCTGCTGTTACTGCTGGGCGAGAAGTGGCATGTAGCAGGCTGAAGCGGATTATAAAGTGAGTTCATGAATAATCATGCTCTGAATTCACCGACCGTTGTTGCGAGGACGACGACCACGACCGCGACTGACTGACGGACTCATAAAGACCTCCACTCTTCCCGTATAGGGCTTGTTTGTGGCTTGATGCCCTTGTCACCGCTGAGTAATGAGTGATCCAGATCCTGGCTTGGCTGTTCGCCAGTTGCTAGCGGGAGGCCCCTTACAGACGAAAATGAGGCAAAGACGAGCCCAAAATAATTCAAACTGAGCTCAAGTTGATCGATGCGCATGCGCATGATTGGGATTTAGCATAATTAGCATTTAGCGTATTTGAGGGAGGAAGAACCAACCAACACAAGCAAACACTGAGAGCCGCCGGTGGAGATGGATTGTTGAATTCGATGATGCTGGTCGATGTTGAAGCATGAAGATTATCATTAGGTGAAACGCGGTGGAGCTTCAAAGCGCTTCAACATGCATCTTGTCAAGCTTTTCCACAGCTTCCAGAGCAATAAAGCAATGAAATTCATGGCGGTAAAAGATTGTAATTTAAAACACAATTCATGATCTTTTACCATTGTAAAGGCAAAGATCTTGGATTTCTGGCCTTTACGCTTTACGTGTTGGATTTCGCGTCACGCTGTTCCGGTGCTTCCTGTGCCGCCTGCCGGCCACAGTGCGCAGCGAAGATTCTTGTTTGTCAAACAACGGTTAGACTTTGACCGACGGGTGATACGTGCCAGCAAGTCGCCAAACCGCGATATACCATATCTGTTCCACAGGTTATTGAACGGCAAGGCCCATTCGGACGTCGGATCACGATTGACATTTGCCGATTCTCGACTCCTGTCCTCCCATCACAGGTGCCCAGGAACCGGCTCTCACGCGTGATCGTCATCTTGGCACAGCGAGGACGACATCAGGCGAGATCGACGACATAACCATAGGTTGTGACGCGACGAGTCATCAGACTGTCAACGGTCGAGCGTCGATCCAGTCTAGCGTTGGCTTAACCAGGAGAAGGAGGATCGTGCGGAAAAGGAGGCCTTCCAGGATATCAACTCGTTCAACATCATCGTCATGAAGGCGGGAGTCATCAATCAGGTTCCGACGCCAGATGGGCGTCCAGCGAAGAAAGTCTACGTCCCGCAACACAAGGCAGAACCATCTCGATGGGCAATATTTTCGAAAAAGCTCGCCAAGTTACAGCCTACCCACTTGTTCAAACGCAAACGAGGACCAGCAGTCGCTCGTCAGGTATTCGTCAATACGCCTCTCCCGACCGGTCCAGGATGGAGAGACAAGAAAGGCAAGATCGTACGCGACAAGGTCTATGCTACAAATCAGAATATCACCAGCAAGTATACCGTCATCACCTTTTTGCCACGAAACTTGCTCGAGCAGTTTAGGAGAGTCGCCAATATTTTCTTCTTGGGTATCGCCATCTTGCAATTCTTTCCGGAATTCGCTACGGTATCGCCGGGTTTAGTCATTCTGCCGCTGTTGGTGGTCCTCGGTATTACGGCACTGAAAGATGGTTACGAAGACGTCAAACGGCATCAGGCAGATCATCGAGTAAATCATACCATAACCTACGTTTTGGGAGGCGGCCCAGCGGCCGAACACTCGTTACTCCCGGGAAAGAAGCATCACACACACGACGTCGAACCTGTCGAAGGATACAAAAACTACAATGTCATGAGCGCCAAGGAAAAGACTTTTATGCCAGCGATACCCTTGCCAAAGAGGAAGGGAAAGAAGGCCAAACAAGCGGAAAACGATTCAGACTCCGATGAGCCTGAAGGCGCAGCGACGACGGACGCATTGTCGCACGGCTTCGTCGCTGGTGCTGAGAATGAATGGCAGCAAGCGAGGCCGAATGGGAAACGGATCTCCGATCAAACTACGTCTACAACAAACGAGGGTCCTTTCGGTGACCGACACAACGTCAACTACTCGTACCCTAGTGCTGGCGCCGGAGTTTACGAAGGCCAGGACGCAATTGCTGAGGAGCCTTTGGGTCCGAAAGATCCCAGACGAATCAACAATCCAGACGAAGATCCCGAAGCGTCTGATGACATGAAGGAACTGGGTTGGAAACGCACGATTTGGGAGGATATCAAGGTTGGAGATGTAATCAAGGTCTACGAAGATGAGCCTCTACCTGCCGGTATGTACGCCAGAACTTGATCCTCGGGTCCTTTTAACAGATTTGAATTGCTTTCAGATATCGTCCTTTGCGCTACTTCGGAAGATGAAGACGTCTGCTACGTTGAGACGAAAAATCTGGACGGAGAAACCAACTTGAAGTCTCGTCGTGCTGTCACCGAGCTCGCTCGATTCCGAGATGCCAGATCTTACGAAAACTTGCGATTCCGAATCGATGCAGAGCCAGCAGACGTGAACATGTACAGGCTCAACGGAGCTGTCGTCTTGCAGGGAGAAGAGCACCTGGGACCCGATGGACAGCCCATGGTTCATCCAGTCAACTTGGAAACCGTCATCTTGCGAGGTTGTGTCTTGCGAAACACGGCTTGGGTCATTGGTGTTGTCCTCTTCACCGGAGCCGATACCAAGATCATCCTCAACTCGGGAGAAACGCCATCGAAACGAAGTAAAGTCGAACGACAGATGAACCCCCAAGTCTTGATGAATTTGCTTCTTCTCGCCTTGGTCTCCGTCGTCTGCGCTATTGTTGATTACTTCAATGAATCCCGGTGGAGAGATCAAGGCGCATATTGGGAGCTGTATGCCGATACGTCTGGCAATAATCCCAGTATCAACGCTCTCAGGACCTTCGCCAATTCGTTCATCACGTTCCAGAACATTGTTCCCATCTCTCTTTACATTTCCATCGAGTTCGTTCGACTTGCGCAGTCTCTCTGGATCTATTGGGACCACGCGATAAAGTACACAAAGGACGGAAAGGTCACCAGGACTACTGCGAGGAGTTGGAATTTATCGGATGATCTGGGACAGATCGAGTATATTTTTTCAGACAAGACAGGGACTTTGACGCAAAATCTAATGGTCTTCAGGCAATGTTCTATCGGCGGAAAGGTGAGCGATTATCGCCGAGTTGCGGACCATGTTACTGAACCGCATCTCTCAAAGGTATACACCGGTGATGGCGAGTTGCCAGAAAACACGATTGCCCACGAAGGGAAGCCCAGCATGGAGAAGAGCGAGGTCCCCTCCTCCACTTCTTCAGATACCCCTCTCTCAAAACGGCTCAGCGACAATGGTCAAGGAGAAGATTCCAGCAATCCCAAAGTGCAACTTCCTCTCGAGGTTCTCGCACCATTCCACGATGTAAACCTGTTGGCTGATTTGAACAAGGCGGAAACCGAACAATCCCGACGTCTGCATGGTTTCTTCGCCGTCCTTGGATTATGCCACACAGCATTGGCGGTGGAAGTTTCTCCAGGAGTAATCGAGTACAAGGCCCAATCCCCCGATGAAGCCGCTCTTGTTCAGGCCGCTGCAGATGTTGGATTCGTTTTCCTTGGATTGGACCGAAACATCATGCGGCTCCGCACTCCTTTCTCAGATGATCCCGATGAATACGAACTCCTCAATGTGCTCGAATTCAACTCGACCCGAAAGCGTATGTCTGTCATTCTGCGAAAGCTTGACGAGGAAGGAAGAATCTTCTTGCTCTGCAAGGGTGCAGACAACATCATCTTCGAGAGGCTGCGGGCCGAAAACGAGGAAATCAAGCAGAAGACGGACTCAGATTTGCAATTTTTCGCGGGTGAAGGTCTCCGAACACTTTGTCTGGCATACAAGACTGTTGAAGAGGATGAATACGAACGATGGGCAAAGTCATACCACGATGCCAGCGTCGCACTCGAAGAACGTGAAGAAAAGGTGGAAGAGGTATCCGAAACCATCGAACGGGAGCTCATCTTGCTGGGATCAACCGCCATCGAAGACAAATTACAAGATGGTGTTCCTGAAGCTATTGCCGACCTGAAGCGTGCGGGTATCAAAGTCTGGGTCGCTACCGGTGACAAGCTCGAAACGGCCGTCGCAATCGGATACACTACCAACTTGTTGACCCGAGATACCAATTTGATCATCATTCGCGAAGGGGCAAAAACGGTGTATGAACAGCTCAAGAACGCTCTGGAAGGCTTCTTCAATGAAGTGGTTATGACTGAACAGGAAGCCAGGACATCACATGAACTTGAACCGATTCCGAGCCAGCCAGCGAAAGTAGAACAGCTCAGAAGAATGAATACTGGGGTAACCTCGCTCGTCGGAAAGGATAATGGCTTGCGAAGTGGCGGTTTCTCGCTAGTCATCGAAGGTGCTGCCTTGCGACAAGTAAGATATTTTCTGAAAGCTACTTGACGGAACGAGTGCTGACCCTCATCTGTCTCAGGCATTCGCGGAAGAGGAAACGGAAGAGTTGCTCCTGCATCTGTCCACTCAGTGCGCTACTGTCGTTTGTTGTCGAGTATCGCCTCTGCAAAAAGCGCAGATCGTTCGTCTCATCAAGGATAATCTCGGTGTCATGTGCCTCGCTATCGGTGACGGTGCCAACGACGTTAGTATGATCCAGGCTGCTGATGTCGGTGTCGGAATCTCGGGTGAAGAAGGCCTGCAAGCTGTCAACTCGTCCGATTACGCAATCGCCCAGTTCAGATTCTTGAATCGATTACTCTTCGTCCATGGCCATTGGTCATACCTTCGAAATTCGAACATGATTCTCAATTTCTTCTACAAGAACGTGATCGGCGTCGGAGTACTATTCTGGTTCCAGTTCTATTGTGGTTGGAGCACGACCTACGTTTTCGAATACACCTACCTGCTATTCTGGAACGTTTTCTGGACATTGCTTCCAGTCATCGCTATGGGTCTCTTCGATCGCGACGTGGACGCAGATGCTCTCATGGCCCTACCTGAACTATACCGGACCGGTCGGGAAGGGAGAATGTTCGGGTTGAAACGCTTCAGTTTCTACATCTTCGAAGGCGCCTTCCAATCCGCGATCATCTTCTTCTTCATCAACTACACTTACCTTACCACGACTGCGCGTACGGATGGGTACAACGTCGGGCAATATGAAATGTCAACAGCACTCATCTTCGGTGCTGTACATGTCGCCACCGCATTCACCGGCCTGAACACGGACGCCTGGACTGTCTGGGTGTATATTGGTCTGGCCGTTGGACCGATTCTGCTATGGGTTTACACTGCCATCTACTCGCTGATTCCACCAACCACTTTCATCACGGGGTCCTACGGTAACGACTACCTTGTCTTCCGCTCAGCATTATTCTGGTTCGGATTCCCATTCGTTTTCGTCTTGGCTCTTTTGCCTCGTTACCTTTATCGTACGTTGAAGCACTCGTACTTCCCCTCCGATATCGATATTGTGGCCTGGATTCGGTACGTGTCGCAAGTACGCCGTCATGGACAATGTGATTGCTGAATTCTCTGCCTTGACAGTCGTAATCGCCCGCAGATCGATGTAGCCAACGATCCTATGCTGGGCGGCCGGGCGAAAGAACTTCATCGATCCCAGGCACCTCCTCAGGGGAAACAGCCCATTGGCGAACAATTCAATGCCGACGACATGCATCCCGACTTTGGTGCGGGCACTGCAGATCAGGCAATTGAAATGATGCCGAGATCGTCTTTCCAAGACAATCGGAGAGATCCCTTGGGTCGTCTACAACCGCCTTCAAAACGAGGGTCAGCAGTCGATAGTGAGTGACATGACCTCGGATCTTTCCGCGATCAGGTGCTAACGACTTTGCCCCCTCGCTGTATTAGTGTCTACCGGTGTGACGCGTCAGCAAAGTCGAGGATTTGGGTTCGACATCGAGGAAGGAGGTGTCGCTATCCACCGCATGCAATCACGCCTTTCCCAAATCACCTCGCGGAACAGGGATTCGTATCTTGCCCCGATGAACGAAAAAAGTCCAATGAAATCTCGCTTCCGTTCGCCAAGTGTGTCTTTGGGACTCGGTGGGCTTAGACAACGAGCAGGAAGCGTCCTCAGGCCGAAGAAGAAGGGCTTCTTCGAAACATCTCAGATGGAGGGGGAACGAGGACCTGGACCAGACCAGCCGCCACAGAACACGCATCAGCCGTGACGGGTATTCTTCGGAGATGCTGCTTGAATTTTAATTGCTGTGGGGATTCCGCAGGGGCTCAGTGTATAGATGATTTATATTTCAGTTTTTTCTCCTTGTTTCCAGCCCTGTCCAATTACTCCTACGTAGGGTATTGGACGTGTCGTGTACCGTGAAAACGACATAGATCAGCGTGCCACGGAATGGTATATTTTTATACTCTTAGATATCACATCACATGACGCGGTGTGCATGGTCATGGGTTCACAATTGATGTCAAGATCTGGAATCAAACACGAAGATAGGAAGCACAAGCAGGCCTTGCGATCCCACTTGTTGCTTTCCCAATCTCTTAGGGTATGCTGCCCAGCGATGATGGCCATGCACTTGGGGGAATGGGTAAACAATTCCATATCGCGGGCCGATCATGATTCACAGTGCGTTTTTGCGTTTGGTTATTATAGTACTACTACAAGTATGTAGAGGTGACACTCCGGGGGCACGTAATAGCATTATGAATTTCGAGTTGAGGGAATTTGCTGTCCATTGTCCGTTAGCCACTAACATTGTCCGTTGGGATGCTGTGATTGTCCGTTCTGCGACGCATTGTCCGTTATATGCGAGAGCATTCGCTGTGAAGGGATCAGAAGCGGAAGATCTGGAAGAAGTACGGCGATCAGCACGAGCTCAAAAGGTCAAAAAGTCAGGCGATTGGTGGGATAAACCACTCACTTGGTTCGTGTTGCCTCCGATGCATTGCCAGCTTTGAACATCCTTGAGGCTTCCGTAGGGCTTGGTTTGAGTCGCCTGGCTTTCCATCCTGACGTCTGCACACTGGTTGTCTCCTTCGACGGCAATGTGGTTGTCACCGGTGATCCAGAGTTGCTGAGCAGGCAAGTTGTCGTAGCATTGCCAGATCTTCAGACCGACACCGTTTACTCCTCGGTTCGCGCCAAAGTCGACACAGAAGTTGGTTTGGGTAAGTTTGTTGGTAGCAACTCGGATCTTGGTGCGGCCTGCGTTGTAGACGAACTGTTGCAGGGCAAAGTATGTGTCAGAGGCTGCGAAGCAGTCGTTGCTAATAAGCGTAAGGCCCGTTAGTCGCAAACCCCAAGCGGTGTTCAAGAACGCTGCTTACATGGTAAGGAGGGCGCCGTTTGCCAAATTGCCGTTAGCGACAGTGAGGCATTTCTCTACGCCGTTCAGGAGCCATTTGATAGGCTTGCCTTGATCAGTGGGAGGAGTGCTGCCGCCGACGATGTCCCAGGTTTGAGTGCCTGAACCGCTGGTTGCGGCGCATTGTTGGTAGACGGTGCCGTATCGGCCCGATTCGAGGCAGCCACTACCTCCGGTGATGGCGATGTGCTCTACAACAAGTCACTTGTCAGTCAGTCTGCAGATGTAAACTCCGAAAAGAGAGCTCACTATCGGCCGTGTAGTACCACCTATTAGGTAAAGAGGAATTCAAATCAGTCAAGATCCTATCTCTGAACGCAGGCGAAAGGTTCTATAACTTACTGTTGCTGAGGCAAACCAGGGTAACAAGTCCAAATCTTGGCTGACCTTAAGTTGCCAGACAGATCTCCAGCGTCGAGACAAAAGTCGCCGCTTCCGGAAGGAAGACCACTAAGCCTAACGACTTGGTTATTTCCCGGGGAAATATCCCACTTGTTGTAGAAATGTGGAGTGCTTGAAGGGCCATTGGTTGTACAGTTCTTGGTGGTCACTCCGGCGCCATTTGCTAGTGATTCGACACCGATACAGAAGTCGGGGCTGGTGGTCGTGACGATTGTTGCGCCAGTCGCTCGTTTGAGGAGAGCATGTGGAGACGATTCAACAGGAGCCGCGTTCGCTGAGTTGGCAAGGGCGACCACCACCGAGGTCAAGGCTGCTACTGGGAAGGTCAACATGTTGTTTTGAAAGACGGAGTTGCGGTAAGTGTTCTGTTGATGGTTGCAAGATATGGACTGGGTTGCGAATGGAGGATGAGATGAAAAGACCTGGTTGACGGAATTCTCGAGTGATTCGAGCTCTCATTTATAGACATTGGAGATATATGGTGTGACAACGGAGACACCGAGCGCAAAGGACCACTACTAGGCGTCCCCCTAGTAGGGATGGTTTGACAAGCCGCTCAGTAGGAGATCTGCAGGAACTAGGAAACACGGAACAACACATGTCGCTGGTGTTCCTCGCTCCTCTCGGGCCCTGCCCATCCTCAAAAGCAGTGGAGAGTACAGCCGGAAAGTCGAGGCTATGTACTTGGCTATGCAAGTACCTTCTTGACGGACTGTGCATGTGCCATGTATCTACGTACAGCACGAGGTCAGGAGTCACTGTCTGACTCCTGGCTCATCTCTCTGCTGGACTCGTCTGCGCAGGAGATCGCAAATTGGGGGACACCTTGCCTCAACAGCAGTCACGCACAGCAGCAGGCAGGCATTATAGCAACCGGAAGAACCTGTTCAAGAATGGATAGATAATTATTACTCAAACTGCTCCTGATGACGAATCAGTACTGTAGCAGCCAGGGGAGAGGGAAGGAAACCATTGCCACGTGCTGTTTACCTTTTGGATTGGATTCAATTCAGCAAGCTCTAGATCTTGCACTGCTTTTTAGTTCCACAATTGCCAACTGCTTTTTTTTGCACCGCTCTTGCGTTCGTCCGCCACACCATCACTTTTGGATCTGCCTTCCGGAACCAGCTCCTCATAATCAAAGGCGAGGGGGACCTTATCACCAGCAGGCCCGACAAGCTAAGGGGGAATTGCGCCGCGAAACCTCGACATCAGGTGATGGTAGGAGGCGGTCAATCATACCTGAAGCCGAGCAAGGTTCGGAGGGACGGCTAGAGGCCTCTAGAGCAACGCAGGACAACACGCGGGAGCGGCAAACGTAGATTCCATTTTGTGCTGTAGATCTGGACAAAGGACACTAAACCAACGTGCGTCCTTCTTCTTGGTTGAATGACATTTGGAAAATTTTTATCAGCAAACGCATAGCATTGAATCTTCGCAGCTTTCGCAGCCAGTACGGTGCAACCACGCTTCAATCCTTTCTTGGGAGATGCCTTCGTCGTGGTAGCAAGCAGGAAGGATAACCAAAGTGTGCGCTTTCTTGACACCTGATGCCGAGTTCGCTCTCCAAAGAGGCGATGATGCTGAACAGACATTTTGCACCACGACAACCACTGCCCCAAGGGAAGGCTTGCGGAATCATGTGCGTAGGTATGCGCCCTACATCCGCCAGCTCAGCTGGTCCCACATGCAGCTGATGTCGATCCAATGCGCCGGGGACTGGAGGTGTAATGTGGAACAGCTGATAATGTCAGCTGAGTGTAATCCCGTTGCTGGAGGTATCACAGATCAGGTATTCACAGGCCAACGGGCGAGTTGCCAGAAACTACAACCGCACACGAAGGAAAGTCAGCATGGAGAAGAGCGAAGTCCCCTCCTCCACTGCTTCATATACCCCTCGCTCGGAACGACTCAGCGACAATCCTCATGTCGCATATGAAATGATGCGGTGTACAATGATATGGGCCTACTATTGACATCAAGATTTAGGAATCGAGCATAGAAGATAGGAATAATAAGAAGGGCTTACAGTCCTAGTTCTTGCTTTCTCATCAATCGGTTGTGACACGCTACCCGGAGATGGTGGCGGTGTGTGTAAGAATGGGCAAACAAATCCATATCGCGGTCAGACCATGATACTACAACGCAATTTTCTTTTCTTTGTTTCGTGTATAGCGATAGTGCTACAAGCAGAGGCGACATTTCGAGTATGCGGTGGTGTATTGTAGATTTCGATCTTAGGGAAGTCGCTGCTCATCGTCCGTTAGTCGCTGAACTTGTCCGGTCGGACGCTGTGTCTGCTCCCTCTGCGATGCATTGGCCGTAGCTCGGAGAACATTCGTTGTCAATGACTTAAAAGCCAAAGATCTGGGAACAAGTGCCCACGCCCACGGTCAGCACGAGCTCAAAACGTCAGGCGGTTGGTGCACCGGATTACTCACTTGGTAGGGGTCGCCGCCAGAACATTCCCAGCTTTGAAGAGTCTTCAAGCTTCCGTATGGCGTGCCTGGAGTCGCCAGGCTTTCTGCCTTGACGTCGGCACATTGGTTGTCTCCTTCGACGGCGATGTGGTTGTCGCCGGCGATCCAGAGCTTCTGGTTCTCCAAGTTATCGTAGCATTGACAGCAAGGTAGTGGGAACGACCTGTTCAAGAGCGCATGGCACATGGCTCGTCAAGGGCCCCCGGATGACGATGATCGTGGTCAACGCACAGCAGGACACAGGTCTCGGGGATCTCGGGACAGAATTTGCGACGTTGTGGACCTGGTGTTACGTTGTTTATCTTTTGTTTGCATCCCATTTGCTCCCCATTTCGCAGAACACAACTGAGAACAAGAGAACACTAGCGAAACTTTCAGCAGCGTACTCAGGTTCTCCTCGGCTCACTGTTCTTGCGCTCTATTCCAATCGTAACTTGTTAGAGCTACCTTACGGAACCAGCTCCCCTGGAGTCTCTCGAGGACAATCAAGTATTTAGGCGCGCCAAGCTAGCCAGACTTGATCACTGTCGCCTGCATGAAGCTGGCGGCTGGCGACTTGTGCTACTTCATATCAACCAGATCATGAACTAATAGCTAGCTACTAGTAGTTATGCGTACCGACTATCGACTCGTCGCGACGCGGGACCTGCGCAACGTAACTCGTGGCAGCTGCGCTTTTGTGATCCTCGCTATACGATCCTTGGAAGAGGTCATGTCTGCGCTGAGGACGGACGGATGACTGACGGAGTCTGCACAAGTGGCCTCTGCACTGGCCGAGGTCCTTTGCGGGATCAAGCGTCTGGGCATGCTAGCTGGCATGCTCATTAGCTGTGCATGTTCCAGCGCGGTTGCTCAGTGGTTGCTCCCGCCGCAGGCGGATTCATACAGAACGTCAAAAGGGTTGAACAGCTGCTAAGCTGATTCTGATATACCCGATGAACTTTTCAGCTAGACTAGAAGATTCCTTAAGGGTTAGGGGATAGACTATGCCTGTTGGGTGAACGCACGTATTTCAGGTGAATGGGCCCGTGTCAGCACCTTCCATTCTCGCGTCGAGTATAGATTAGAGTCGCGGTAGGACAGCGTAAAAGCGCGGAGCTGGGGTCACTGAAAAGTATATTGAGAGTCCAGCAATAATAGAGGGTCCGATGAGACGAATACTGCCTCACCCTACAGCCTCGCTCGCCGAGAAGAACGACCTACCAGGATCGTCTCGTTCATGGCAGTTGTCTTTCGCAGGGTCAGGAAGCCATTCAACCTGCGACTGTACGGATAAAGGAGGCACAGCCGTCTCAAGCCAATGATCTCGCCATCCGCAGCAATCGGAGTAATAGGAAACCGCCTGCGGATCGATGGGCAGGAAGCGAGGTGAGCTCTGCGGATCGGTGATACCGATACAGTAGATCTTTGTTTTGGAACAGTCCGAACTCCCCAAGGGATATGGTTGGGACTGCACAGAAATCAAAGCGGAGTGGACAAGGAGTCTCATCTCATGAATGGGTAGGTCCTTTGGGCTAGGAAGTGAAAGACGATGCAATCTTCAAGAGGTAAGACAGCTGGTAAGACCGATTCCTGACATACAATGCTTTGACAACGACTAGTTGTAACAACGAAAGAGAAAAGACAACAAAATACCGGAACTCGGTCGTTGAAATTTGTTAATAAAACGGCGTTGACGAGCGCCCTCCAAAGCCCCTTTTTCTCATGTCATGCGGAGCGGCATTTAAGCCATGGCCATCATACCACCCATAACCGCCAATCCGACGACACCAGCAATCTTCAAGCTAGAGCTGTCGAAAGCAGAGGAAGCACCACTGGCGGCTTTTGAGGTACCGGCAGCACTGTAAGAGAATGCATTGGTAAATGACCGGTGCTTGAAAAGGAAACCAAAGGGCACAAGCACTTACGCGGCTGAAGTAGCGGCAGAGACACTGTAACCGATGGATCGATAGTCAGTGACCAGTGCTTGCCAACGTGGACCAAAAGGGCCGAGGGCGCAAGAACTTACGCCGAGGCGGCTTTGCTCGAGGCTGAGGCGAGGATGCCCGAAGAAGCGGAAGAAGCGGAAGAAGCAACGCTGTGGGACGGTTGTTCATGAGGATGAGCGGCTTTCCTCGGGGGAACTGAAGGGGAGAACTCACACTTTGGACGATGACGCGGCGCTGGATGCAGCGCTGGCGGCTGAGCTGCTTGCACGCGCGGTGGCTGAGGCTACGGCTGAAGAGACGGCGGCGGTACCTGCAGAGGTCTGTGGGGAATGGCGTCAAAGATTATTGATTAGCAAGAGTCGGTGCAAAGCGTGTGCTATTCGGGTCTCGACTTGCCAGAGCGCTAGTGAGGGACCCGATGTTGGTGCTTTGAGTGGCGGCAGCGGAAGCGATGGAGCCTGCAATGGCGGAAGAAACACCGGTGGCGGTGGCTACAAAGGACACACAGGAGAGCAAGGACACGGGCGAATAAGTCAGATGCTTGTCGATGGCAGCGAGCTGTTGGAGTGACTTACTGGCTCCACAAAGGGCGTTTTGAAGAGTCAAGGCCGACTGTTGCTCAGCAGGGGTACAGTTTGCAGCCAAACAGGTTTGCTATTGATGGACGGCAAGAGGGAAAGGAAGGAATGCAAGAATTTAGTCAATCTGGACTTGTGCATAAACAGACAACGCGACCTACAGCAGCTGAGAGCGAGAACAATAGGATTTGAACAAGAATCAGTACTCCAATCGCCAACAAGAGAATATCGGCGTTGAGCTTTAAAGACACGTACCAGCTACGAAAGGGAACAAGCTCCGTCAGTACGCAGCAACATGGAAACGTCAAAGAAAAACTCACTCTGGAAAGCGGTGTTGGTACAGATACAGTTGGTGTCTGCAATTGAGATATCCAAATAATCGTCAGGAGACATTCGACATCTGGAATAGGAGCCAGACCTCACCCGTAAGACCGGTGCATCCAGCGGAAGTAGACGCCGTCGTGACACAAGTCAAGACACAGGCGGGAATGCTGGACAAGTCCTGGGCACTAGCCATGCCGGCGAAAGAAGCAGCTAAAGCAGCGAGGACAACGGTGGCCTTCATTTTAGAGATTGTTGGTAGTGAGGATTGAAGAGGAGGTGGTTGCGAGTGCGGAAAAAGAACGAGTTCTGTGTGGGCGGGGTGGGGCGTCGGGGAGGTGCATTCTCATGAGGAGAGGTCCGCGTTATATAGCAACCGAGGACCCGAAATCAACGCATGTGGGCCGGCCAATCATAACATAAGGTTATCGTCTGTATTTTGCGACCAGGCCAGTATCCGCCAGGCTTCCCAAAGCAGAAATGAATCATATAACCGGTGGTTCCCCGGATGGAGAGGCCTCAGGACCTGGCGCGCTAGACAGCACAGGCTCTGCCGATCTCCGGTCCGCAGTGTGCAGTGTGCCCCCGCTTTGCAGGTTTGCATGCGCTTCCGGTGTCTCTGACTCCGCTTCATGCATTCTTTTGTTCTCTGTTCACCTCGAGCTTGCCCTGTGCGCTGGCTGCTGGCCAGAGACACCACTTGCGCCTCGTCGCGCTCGTGGAAGCCTCTGAGATATTTTCGGTCTCGCAGCTGGTCTCGCACACTTTGGCAAGGCGAAGGAGCTGGCGGAGGTTTCAACGAGAGCGCGAACGAGATGCGATGCAAAGACGCAAAGAAGACTGCTCGGCGCCTCGAGAGTCCTTCCTGGCCAGCTGGCTACGAATATGTGCGGTCGCTGATGGTGGGAGTCCCCATGTCACAAGTCACGAGATTCGACGTAGGTCAGTCAACCAGCGATTCTCGCCGACGCGACATGACAAGGCGCAAGGCGAATTCGGCGCTGCGGAATGGCGCCTCTGTATGAATTTTAGAACGACTTCTGGCTTCGTTTACGCTTTTTGGCATCAACCAAGACTCAAATAACACCAGTAGGTGATAGTCTTTGCTTGTTGACGAATTACGTCAGACGGCCCAACGTGGCCCCGCGACGATGGGTGCGACAATGTGACTGCTTTTTGCTATCGGTTGCCGGCTATGCCGGAAGAGTCGGAGGAGCATCGTCGCGAGAATGTTTCCAGGTTCAACGTGACGTTTGATAGCAAGCTCCATTGCTTGAGCATCCTCTCCCGAGTACTCCTGACGGCAAGCAGTTCTCAAGCTGCTGATTCCCGGTAGTCCACAGCGGCGCTTCCTGCTTTGGACAGTCTTTGGACTCGCGGTGAGAATCGCCTGGCTCGAGGTATGTGTGTCGAGTCCCGCTCTGGACGGCCATCGACCGCCTTCCTGGACCATCACGCGAACGCCAATTGTCGAGTTGTGACGTCCAGACATCCGAAATGTGCGATTGCGGCAACTGTGCGAGAAACACACTTCCAAAAGTATCCAAATTCAAGAATGCATCATGCTACATACTGCTAATCCGTCGTCGCGCCGCTCTATGTAAAACAACCGTATGAACCCAATCACTATAACGATGGGATCTACTCAACGCACTTTGATCCTCGACACTCTGGGCCTGAACCAATCAAGCCGCAACATCCTTGCCCACTACCATGTTCATCCCGCGTCCCAGATGCACATGATCGTTGAACCTCTCGACTACGCCATTCCCCAGCTCATCGATCTTGACGACGGAGATGGAGGTGTTTGCGCAATGACGGAATGGGCGTTCTTGTAGTGCTTGCCCGATGATGGGGTAGCCGAGTCCTCCGTGTTTGGCGTCGGTGACTAGTTGACGGAAGAGCGTCTACGGAATAAAGTGGAAGGACGGATCGGTAAGATGTTGTGGTCTAGTCTCTTGATATCGAACATTGACGGCGGGTAGAAATGACTTGCCAGTATGTACGCTCCGTGACTCGTTACCAGTATCGTCCGGTCCGAAGGCTTCCTAGCAAGCGGTAATATTGTTTCATTCCACCATGATAAGCAGCGTTTCACAAAACTATGCATCGAGATAATCAGTGACGGCCTGCGGGTATCGAATGGATGGCACTTACTGTGGCGAAGATTCGACACTTGGTGGTAGGGGCCGTGGAATGGGTCCTCCTTTTCCTGACAATTCGCCCATGTCCTGAATGTCGAAAGCAGGAAGGCAGTATCAGACGTGGCGGATCTCGCCAAAGGGCACGGAAAGCTCAGGCCAGAATGATTCCTCACCCTCTCACGTAGTTCTTCCTGCTGTTGCATCACCACAGTGCTACCCTGCCGCTCTAAAACTGCGAGCGCTGTCTGATCAAGAGGGATTCAGATAGTGTTCGCCCGAGGAGCCCTGACAGCAATAGCTGTATAACTCACATCACTTGCACGATCACTATCCGAGCTGAACGCAGCATCGAAGCAGACTCCCTCTTCATCTAGTAACCGCTTCGCTACTGATTGGGCTTGTTCCCGACCTGTTTCATCCAATGGTGTATTGATATGGCCCTGAAGATCGTCATAATTAGCTGACACAATCGGCTAACGCTTCCTAGGAAATCGTCCTACCTGAATAATACCATAAAGGTTGCTGTGACATGACGGATACCATTTTAGGTTTACGGTCTTCTTGGAAAGTGGAAGAAACTTACTGATCGGTTTGACCATGGCGGACCACATAGACCGTCAACATACTGCTTCCTGTCGTGTTTTCCTTTGGTTTGTAAAATAGCGAAGCCTGGGATCAAGTGTAATAATCCCGATTCCTTAGTGTGACAGTCAGAGGTGCAGCCGACGTATGGTCGACGAACAACCCAACTATGGCGAGCGGTTCGAGAAAGGTGCAAACTGAAAGGGATCACGATTGAACCGAAGGGAAGGTAGGTGAGACATTTGTGGCGATCGCTTTCTTACGTCAGACCCAACATTTGACTCCGCCCTGCTCGCTGGTCTCCTCGCCGCATCCCACCCCGAAACCTCCGTCATCAACGTTCAGTTGGATCAGGGCTGGGTTTGTATACACCATATCAGGCATCGCAAACCCAATTCCTCGGGCTCAGTACGGACATGCCCTACAAACCGTTCAAGTGTGGAAAGCTGAGCTGAACATCCATAAAAACCATCGAATACAAATACATGGCCCGTCGTCTCTTCCTTCCGAAACGCGGTCACGAATCAGGCAGTCAGATCTTTGCTCTCAACGAGACTCATCCCGCGTTTCAGATGAGCATGATTTTTGTACCTCTCTACCACGCCATTGCTCTTTTCATCAATCGTAACGACCGAAATGCAAGCGTTTGCGCACTGTCGGAAAGGGTACTCTTGCAACGCCTGGCCTTTGACTGTGTACTCCAGACCTCCGTGAGCTGCGTCAGCAACGACTTGACGGAGCAGTGTCTATAGGAAAAAGGATAGGGCGCTGTGATTAGCTGCTGCACAGTCTGCACGGCGGCTAAGTCAGGACCAACCACGATGTAACCGGAGTGACTTGCGATAAGTACCGTCCGGTCACCGGGCTGTTTGGCAAGTGGGAGCACCGTGTCGTTCCACCACACAAGACTCCGCTTCACAAAGCTGGACGTTCGGGCAGGCATTAACGACGTGTGCTCGAACGTCGGTGGTGTCTCACTCACGCTCGGGACGATTCCACACTTGAAGGTAAGAGGGTCGGGAAATGGTCCACTCTGTCCCGCCAGTTCTCCCATATCCTGCGAGAAGAGACGAGCAGCCAATGTTAGTGACATAGCAAGACGACGCTGTGCGGATGTGATGTGCAGCGGACGGCGGGAGAATCCGGTGTACTTACCCTTTCACGCAATCCATCATGTCGCTGCATCGTCACACCACTTGCCTGCCGCTCCAGGATTGCGAGCCCTGTCTGTTGGAAAGAGCAGCGAGTCAGCTCTTTCTCGCCATCGAACGGTCGCAGCCATCGGTTCGGAAGAGATATCCGGTTACTCACATCGCTCGCTCGATCACTGGGAGAGGTGAAGGCGACGTCGAACCGTACTCCCTCATCATCAAGCAATCGCCTTGACACCAAACGGCTCTGCAAATGGCCAGTCGAATTGAGAGGTGTGTTCAGGTGACCCTGCGGATAAGGTACGAGTGAGCAGAGGATTCAGCGAGTAATGGGGAAGCGGTCAATCTTACCTGAAGAAGACCTTTCAAATTGCTGAAAAGTGTTGCGAGAATCAGTCAAGTGCGTGTATAGTAGCCACTCGAAAAGAACTTACTGATCGGTTTGGCCGTGTCGGACAAGATAGACCTTCAACATACTGCTTCGCCTTGTCGTTTTTTCGTTGACATTTCGAGGCTATTGGATGCGCGAGAGGTATATTCCAGCAGACTCTCTGCTTTATAAAGTGCCCCGGCCATTTCCGTTATCCGTTCTAGATGTCCTTTCAGGGCCCCTTTCAGGAGCAGGATGAAAGGTGTGCAGTTTTCAGGGTGAAAGGTAGACGAGCTGGTAGACAGGTAGAGGTAGTTCAGTAGTTCAGTCCATAGTATACGTCAGATTTGATCACGTGCACCGGATGCGGTTCAAGTGGTGTACGTTTCAAACTGTTTCAGAGAATAGTTCATGCTTGTGGTCTGTAAACTGATCACGTCCACCAGCTGCCCCATCGCCCTTCAGCTGTTAAAATGCCTTTCCTTGACGTCCCTTCAGTGGGCGAATCCAGCACAGCAGCAAAACCGGAATCACTACCTCATCTCAAGCTCAAACCCGGTGATCCTGGACCTACTGCGGTGCCCCGAAGAGGTGCAAGGTACGTGTCGATATGTATCGTTCGCGGAACTGTGACTGATGGCGAGGGAGCTTTAGACTCCAACAAATCGAAATCGAACCAAAGGTTGGATCGAATGGGACCGGAGTCGTAACATCGAGCTGACCATCTCTGCCGTTTTCCCGTTAGGCATCTTTCGTGATCAAGACGCAACTGCAAACACCGCATCATCTGACAGGAACCCCTCCGCTCACGAAAGTCTTCATTAACACAACATACGCGGACGAAGTGCCCGAACAACAAGATGCGGAAAAGCTGAGAGGTGTCCTGAATTGTGTAGTCAGCGATGTCAGAGAAACAGCGGATAAGGGTGAGTTGTCCTATTTCCAAAGGTTGAGTGTTCAGTACTAACTGATACACCTCTAGCCGGAAAGCCGTCATTAGTAATCGACGCGACATTAGCACCATCACCAATACAACAATCAAAGAGAGACAAATCATACAAACAGTGGTTGATACAAGTGGTTTTGGAAAAGGTGGAAGAGCGCATGGGCGTGGAACTAAGCAGAAGTATGTGCTGGTCTCAGAAGACTGCCCTCTACGCCCATGTCATTGACTTCTTCCCAATGCCTCCCGAAAGATTACACCGAACCCAACATCAAGTCTAAAGGCTCGCTGACACCAAGAAAGGCAGTCATTCCGATGGACGAGGAAACATTTGAGCGGATCACCGCTGCCAAAGCCAAGGAGAAGGGATCAGAGAGGATTCAGCTGCTGGACGAGGATCAGATCGCCGCCGAGACAGGTGCCAAATCTGAACGGAACGACGAGACGGGAGACCAACCACAGCAGAAAACGGTGACAAAGAAGTCGGCCAAGGCAGAACTAGAACCAAAACAAAGTGTCCCGAATCGCACGCCGAAACACGAGTTTCACATCATTAAGTCGATAACAGATGGTAAACCCAACGCCTTCATCATGACAATATCACTTCCTGAAGAGGTCAATTTTGTGTGCTTGCCAATCAATAATCTGAAACTGACAGCTTTCCTCGTTCTAGTCCATCTCAATAGAGCAGGACTTGTCCGGCATTGAGTTGTCTCTAACGCCGGACCACCTCGACTTTGTCTCTGAACTCTATTCTCTGTCGACACCACTTCCGAGGGATATCGACGTGGAAAGCGTGCTGACGGGCCGGGACGCAGTCGAATGGAGTGTCGAGGACAAGACGTTGCGGATACAGGGTCTACTCAAGTGACCGTTGTGAAAATACCGTTGTTCCGGCTCGACGTCGACGGATGCGCGGCACATACAGGCAGATGACATATATTATGGTCACGCCCAATAACATGTTGAACGAGTCACGGTAGCTACACGCTAGACAGCCATACATTGCGGAATACAACCTTTGAATAATACATGACGCTCTCACATTAGACTCTAAGCTTTTCCATGAAACCGAACAGTGACTTCATGTCAATGTACCGTCTTGCACATCGGTCGAGATACCCGTCGACCATGCCGTGAATCTGATCAAATGCACCCTTGTTGTGCAGAGCCAAAGCTTGGGCTTCATCTATCGAGTTGGGAACGATAATCAGACAGCGGTCGCGATGCTTCGGAAATACCGACTCACCTGCTTTGGCAGTGCCTCGAGTCGCACTGATCGCCTTCTCGACATCAAAGAGATAGGCGTAGTACAGCAGCTGGTTGTAGAGTTGAGAGTCGGTATACTAGGATCGCAATGGTGTAAGCTATATACCACGGAGTCGTCGACAAGCCATGCTTACCTGGACCCGCATCTCGCCCCGGCAATTTCTCTGTGAAACACATCGTTTACCGTAAACGCTCATGCTTCGAGTCTTTTCTTCACAATCGCTACAGCTAAGGACAGCTTCGTAGTATTTGGTGATATGAGCGCGGAGCTGAAGGTCGACTTGAACATAAACGGAGCCGGTGCTCTGGACCTGACCGCAAGTGCAGGTGATGCCCTCGTTTTGTATAGTACCAGTCTGCGATGCGAGGAATCAGTAATGGCTACACAAACTGGAAGGAAGTCGACTTACACTCTCCATGTCTTCCACTATAGGGTTGAACACAAAGACCGTCTTGCATGCTCTGCATCGCAAGGTGAGAGGATCGGTTTCGCGGAACCGCTCTTTGTCAGAGATCTGAGACGAGAACGTAAAGATCTCCTTCTCCTGGAAGGAGCTGCTGTTGTTGTTCTGGAATCGAGTCGCGTCAAGGCCTACAGGCGTGCGATTCAGTTGCATGCTTTGTCAGTCGTGGTGGGTCAACTTACCCAAGCACTCAGCCAGTCTCGCCCGATCTGTGCCTTCGATGTCGTTGCAAAGACGTTCGATCGGTGGAAGGACTTGCTGAGACAAGTAGAAGTCGAAGTCTGCGTTTCGAACTGTATTAGCAAGCGTCCGGCGAGCTTGAATGCACAAACAACGACTTACCTAGCTTTAGCTCAGAGTCTGGCTTCCTAAACTCGTCGGGGTGGAATGCTCGATCAGCTTGGGCTGAACGTGCGGTCTTGCCGTCCGGTCCAAGACAGAACAAGTAAGGAACGACATCTCCAGCTTTCACCATCGTTCCCTTCTGCTTCAAGCGAAGGGCTACCTGCACATGAGGCTGAGTGCCCTTGTCGGGGTAATCTTCCGGGTTTTTACCGAGTCGCTGAGACAGTAACATGGCATGTCAGCTACCCGTCGACGTTCAGGAATGAAACTTAATTACCTTGTGAACGATCAAATCGTCCAGTTCTATACGTCCTTCTCTAAGGTCGTTTCCCATCGTGGTTAAGTATTCGTGAATCTCATTCACGACCTCTTCAGTAGGCCTTCCTGAGAGAATGTGCTCGAGAACACGGCTAAAAGAGATGCTGAGGATTAGACGACGTTTCACAGAGCATGTGACGCGGAATACTTACGCAGAGACGTTCTTCGACAGTTTACAGTACTCTCGTCGAACCATATCCAAACCCTTGATTTCCGTTCTCGACGTTCCGTCTTCCGAAATCTTGACAGCGGCGTACTTCTTCTTTTGCAGCAACAGCACACGAGCGAAGACGTTGTCCAGATCGATTTCGAGCAATCGGTATCTTTCGTTGACATGGCGTTTGAAATCGCTTGCGATCTTGATAGCTTCTTGATAATTCGTAACATTCGAGTTGACGAAAACCGAATCGGTATCCCCGTAAACGACCTGTCAAGAGCGTTTAGACTAAACCAGCATGCTACTTGTCGATTGACTCACATCGAGGCTTAGGCCTTCCGCTAACTCCTTTGTTTGAGTCAAAATTTCTCGACCTTTGAAGGTGGTCAAAGCTGCCAACGGTCTGGCGTAGAAACGCGAGCCGGCGAAACCCAGACAACCATACATGGAATTGGCTGTCAACTTGAGAGCTTTTTGTTTGATATCCCACTAGTGAGCGGGAGGAGGGGATGTTAGCAAGGCCAGCGGCTACCTTTCGAATACTACTGACCTGTAACATCTTCACCTGGCCAGCCGTTTTATCTTTCATGAGACTCTTGACTTGCTTTCGTCTATTGACCAAGGTGGCAATCAAACGAGGAAGAACACCCTGGGGCACGTCGGAACCAGGAACTTCGGGAATCTCGTCTTCAGCGGCCTGTATAAAGAACGACGATTAGTACATAGATCGAAGACGAAGGCAGTCGACTTACTGTCTCGTCGTCATGTCGCTCGATAGTGGTGAAGTCAATGTTGTACTCCTGTATGATACTCGGGTATAGCGAGTTGAAGTCCATGACCAGAATATAGGTATCCCATAAGCCTCTTTTGGGCTCAAAGACCAAACCACCTTGATATTTCGCCCTTTTCTGTTCCGGAATAACGGTACCATCTTCATCTTTGTTGAATTTCTTCGCTGATCTTGAAGTGGCCTTTCCCTCTCCCTTGTCGGGGCAGATATACTTGAGACGATGGAATTCGTGAAGCAGAATATACTCATTCCGCTCGGCTCGAGCACCGGTTAATGTTCGGTTCCTGAGCGAGATACGATCAGCAACAATCTGGCAGAAACCATAAACCGTCGACTTACCAAGAGTTTCCTGCCAAATTTGTCAGCTGCTTCGTCAGGGGCAAATACTGGACCTTTGAGGCGATGGCCATCTGAGCGTAGGCGTCCATTTGCAGGTGTTGAACGAAGTGTAAAAGGCGATCTGGCGTCACCGCATAGCTATCGAAGTATCCGGCTGTGTCGTCTGGGTCGATTTCCTCTCTTGTGAAACCGAGCTGATTCTGACACATCTCTGTTAGCGACCACGTAACAGAGTCGATCATTCCCTATAACAGAAAGAATTAGCGGACAGTGACTGTTGCGACAACGGAACACATACCTTGGCGCCATCGCCCGAGAGATCCGCAATCAAGCGGCCTGCTGCCAATTTGGTGTTCAAGTTCCAATGCTTCGATATTGTCAAGTTCTTTCTTCTGAATCTTCCTATTCTTGACCAGTGATCCACCTTCAGTTCCTTCATCCTCTGCAGCAGGATCTCAAAGGTTGTACCAAAGAACTCGTGCCCGACGATGACATCCGGGTCGGTTTTTGTGAAAGTGTTCAAGACATAATTCAGCATTTCTCTTTCCCCGCGGGCGGTGGCGATTTGTCGCTCATTGCGACACCGCTGTTCGAAGTTCGGCGGGAATTTATCACCAAGTGGTCGCACGATGGTATACGGTGTATGATAGATCTTCTCTGGCGGAGTCGGATCATCGATGTTGTACGTTTCCCAAACCGAAGTGGTGACAGCGAGGATTTCTTGATTGTTTGCTTCATGGTTGACGATAGTTCGTACTGCGAGACTCATCACCGTCAGTGGCGGGATTTCCTTCGGTGCCGTCTGGTCCGTTTCTGGGAAGGGATTGACATTCTTGGGATCGTCGACTTTGACTTCCAAACGGCACCACGAGGACTGGACCCGAACTCAGTCAGCTTGAGAAAGCGGCGCATGTCACAAGGCGCGAAGGACATACCGGATCAACCGTCTTTCGGACACATCCCTTGATTTCCAACCAACATGGACCCATGATCTTTCTCTTCAGCACCAACAACTCGAATGCACTGGTGTTTGTTCCAAAGATCTTGCTAAATGTCGCCCCTTCGATGCTGGAAGGCAGGGCCGGTTCTGAGAAAAGGAACAGTTAGTCTTGGTCGCTAGCCCGCAGGGAATGCGCGACACTCACGGTCAAAGCCGTAGATGACCTTGTACCATTCGTTTTCGCCACGAGGAACATCAGCCAATTCGAAAGCGTACTTTCGGAGTACTTTCTTGACACCAAAGACACCCTTGATGTCTTGTTGTCGTCGGATAGAATCGAGCTCGCTGTGAACATCCGACATGGATATCTCGTCGTCGGAGTCGTCACCGTCGCCGTCTGCGCAAGGAGGAAAACATTTAGAATTCCGTGTGGCTGAAGCGATTCTAGGCACCTACCCTTTCGACGCGATCTAGGCAGCACAAACAGGTTGCGCTCGATACCGTGGATGCTCACGCAGCAACTGATGTATTTGCCGGTGATCTTGTCAAGGGCCTTTCCGATCAAATGAACCACTCCATTCGTCTCCAGGTAATCGAGCCAATACATCCGAAGCGTACGTTCGGGTTGCTTGCTCTCTTCCTCCTCTTGCTGCTTCTTGCCTTTCCCTCGCCCTTTCGTGCTTCCTGCTGGGATTTCAGCATCCTCGACTTCAACTTCCTCTCCGTTTTCGTCGAGAACGGGTTCAAAAGCGTCGACTCGTATCCTCGGGATGTATTGCTTTGCAGCTGCTTGATTCTCCGTGAATGGCGTGCCCATAGGCTCGGCTTCCGCTTCACCGCTGTTCAACGTGTTCATCAATGCCATAAGATTCTTTCGTCGGGCTGCCGCACCAGGATTTTCCTTCTTGATAGCGCCGTTCGTTGCTGCCTTCTCCGTCGCGTCTTCTTTCATCGACTTGGCCAATTCTTCGGCTTCCTGCTGAGCTCGTGCTTGCGCTTCCATTTGTGCCTGCTTGGCCACCGAGATCGAAGTCGAGTTGACCAGGTTACGTCTAGATTTAGTAGCGGGCGAAGGAGTGCCGGGTCCCGTTGTGTCTTTCTTGCCGCCTTTCCTCATTGCCGCGAGCAGACGATCTTTCGCAGACGACTGGTTGGGACGGGTGACGGTCGAACCGGCTGTCGCTGAACGAAAGTCGTCCTCCTCGTCGATTTGCTCTGGCTTGACCTTGACCTCGGGCTCGTCGTCCACTTCCATACTGTCGTCGATATAGTCCGGCATAAGGTTGTCCGCGAAAGAAACACCCCGAGGCGTATCGTCCAATTTCTCTTCGTATTTGAACCTGCTAAGCCGTTGTTTCTTGGCTGAATCCGGTGGTCGGTTCTCGGGAGGGAAACTCATCCGTTTCTGTTCGACTTCAAACCCGAAACCATCGGCATCCGAGCTAGCCATCGCCATCGTGTCCTCGCTACCCAATCCGGAGCCAGACGTGTATGCGTAATCTGGCGATGACTTTCGCTTTCGACGGGTGGACGAGCTGAGCGATGGTGGGGAAGACGGAATGGTCGTTGTGGCCGTGGTCGAATCTATGCCGGACAGCAAGTTTGCCAGAAAGTCCTGCTCCTTGGCTTCCGATACTTGAGGTCGATATGCTGCCATCTTTATCGGTTGCGTTACCGGAGGCTTCACCTTGCCGTTGTTCTTTGCGGGTTTGGCAGCTGTCTTGGCTGACTTTGCTGGACGCGCACCTGTGTCGAATCATATCAGCACTGTACACCACAAGGTCCGTCAGTAGACTTACCTTTACGTTTGGTATTCTCCTCTTCACTATCACTGTATTTTTCCTCGTCCCAGTCATCCATGCCGTTGTCCTGATACCCTCCTCCATCATCATCTTCGATGAAATCGTCTTTGGCTAATCTGTCGCCCACGATCTGCTTGTACTGATCCTCCGATACGGAGTCATATATCTCTGCATCTTGCGGCTATGACGCGATAGTTAGACCAGAACTGGACTGGGATATGTAGCAACATACCTTGTACTGCTTGAGACGAGATGCACCTCCTCTGGCGGCTTTGAGCGCCGCAAACTTGTCGGCTTTGGACTCGCCGGTTCGCCTGGAGCTCATCTTGTAAAGTGTGAAGTCTGACTACAGTTACCAGACAGTTTGGTTGCTTGTGACCTGATGAGGTTGGATGTTCATCAATGAATACCAGAGCTTCGCAGGCAGAGGCGATTTGCATCGACCTTGACCGCGACGCGTTCGCGGCTTGAAGACTTTTGACGCGTCTACGCGAAATTACGGGCACATGAAGGGGAAATGGAGCCGAGTCTAAAAGTCCGGAACCACCTTCCCACCGACCTTCTGATCGGATGGGTTCACACGGTACGTACTCGCTCTACTAATAAATGCCATCGATCCCTTGCTCTTTGGTGTTGGCAGACAAGGCAACAGGATCTTGTGGTCGGCTGAAACTGTGGAAGCTCAACCGGGCGCCTTGTCGTGAAAACGACTTGCGATTACAGGGACCGAGTAGACTTTCATCATGGCACACAGGAATATATCGAGGTTTGAGGCGAGTGATGATATAACGTACGTATTGCGTATCTGACCATCCTCTGCTTTATTCCATCATCCTCTGACGACGACCTCCCTTCAATACTTCCGCCCTGGACCCCGTGCCACCTTTACGATCCACTCCGATGTCCCTTTGTTTAACGGCCCCGCGAATCCAGCGGCTTCGTTTTCGTCCAACGTCTCAGCTTTGATGGCCTTTCGCCCACACGAAAGTACCCTTGATTGTCTGCCAAATCATTGTGCGATCTTGTTCAGGTGAGTTGCCTTACTCCTTCACGTTGTCCACCCGGGAACACGCTTCAACATCAGAAAGCGCAATCCCCGCTCGAAAACAGTCGACTCGGGATAGGGGAGTTGGTGCGGAGTCACATAGATCCAGCATCGACCATAGGCTGTGTTGACCGACGATCTCGTTCGCGTTCACTTTCGCTTCGCTTCTCCATCTTCCACACTCGTTTAACAACCTACGACTCGCTCAGTACCCAAACGATCACTTTCTCGAGCCATCCTCGACTTGTCCGACCTCGCAACTCGATTTATCACATTAAAACCACGTCGTCTGCTCGTTCAAGAGCCTTGTTTCATGAAACCTGCGGCGGATATCAAGTTGATCTTGAATCCCTAGTTTCTTGTGAGTCCGCTGTCTTATATCTGGCGATCCGCAGAAGATGCCATCACGGCAAGATCACTCACGGCGATCTCGCTTCCCCTGCTGTTCGTCCCCCCTGCACCGCTTCGTACGGTCGAAACACAATCCATTCGCTATACGACAGCCTTCGATTTCCTATATCACCCAGATTCACTGTCCGCTCTCAGCCAGAAACACTCGCCTCCATCAACACAGAAAACAATCAAACAATAATGGTCAAGTTTACTCTTTCCACCTTTTCCGCCTTGGCTTTGGCCTTGCCTCTCGCGGTCGACTCGCCTTTTGCCTCGGCTGCCCAAACCAACGGTCTCACCGGTGCCATCGCCATGCGACGACATCACGCCCGAATAGCTAACGGACACGTACTTGAGCGATCCTCTGAGGATGCGCTCCGAAACATTGTCTTTGCCAAGAAGATGGCGGAAAAGAAGGTAACGAGCTACAAGATCAAGAAGCGGGGAAGATCTTCGGTCTGCAAGATCGGGGGATCGTCCAGTGACTCTACCACCTCCGCTTCCGGAAGCAGCTCGACCGGCGTCAGTCCGACCTCTTCGTTTGCTTCAGCCTCGGGAGCGTCGAGTGCTTGGTCGAGCGTGCTATCCACGACAACCGAATCTTCTTCCGCTTTTGTGGATGAATCTTGGGCCGCCGGAGCGACTTCCAGCTCTCAAGCATGGTCCGCAGCTGCATCCAGCTCCCAGGCCGTCGCCCAAACATCGAGCGCCGATGCAGCTACTACCACATCAACGTCTGACGCTGCCGCTCAAAGTCCGTCGGGCTCTACCTACTCTGGCAGCTACACCCACTTGATTCCGAATGGCAAAAAGGCCGGTATCTCTGCCGGTGATTCGTTCGACTATTTCAAGGGCAAGATCGGGTGGTGGCATGACTGGAACGCGGATCCCCAGGGACACAGCGCGTCGGGAGTCACCGCCATGAACATGCTCTGGGGTTCCGGCGGATCGCCTGACAAGGCCGATGCTGCACGTCTGCAAGCGTTCAAGGCGCTATCGTACACTCCGGCTTATATCATCGGTTTCGAGGAGCCGGATTGTGAGGCTGGCTCGGGTTCAGCAGGCTTCGATGTCGCGACCGGTATCAGTCTGTGGGATGAAGTTGTCGGTACATACAAGGCCAAGGGTTCGATCTTGGTTTCTCCTTCCATGTGCAGTGAGTAGGAGTAGGGTTCAGGGTTTTCTCAAAGCGATACTGATGCCTTTATCCTGTCCGCAGAGCAAGCCGCTGAATCTGGCTGGCTCGGACCGTTCATGGACGGAGTTAAAGTCAAGCCCGATATCATCAACTTGCACATCAACAAGAACACGAAGGATGGCATCATGCTTGATTTGGACCACTACTGGAACACCTACGGCCTTCCTATGATGGTTACTGAGCTTGCCTGTGTCAACGACGCCACTGGCTTTGTTCCTTGCACGGACCAGACCGAGATCGACAACTACGTAAGTATGATAGTCGACATTCTTGAAAACGACGGCCGTGTTGTCGGTTATGCGTTCTCCACTGGTGACGGTTTGGGCAGTGTCTGGAAGTTGATGGCTTCTTCGAGCGGATTGAGGTGAGCAGCGTGGGACTCTAGACGTTGTCGATCTCGCGGCTGACGTTTCATTCTTGACTTGGGATTACAGTAAGACTGGTCAATCATACCTGAACGCCATCTCCAAGTACCACTAGAAAACGCCAGCGCTCGTCTACCCGGGAGTCTTTTCCTGATCCACTTTGCTAGGGCTTTACTGTTTTGTCACAATACCTTGTAGAATATCTGGTCCAGATGTAGTACACCTCTTATGTTCTCCCTGAAGTCGTTTGCTATAGGTCTCGATGATGTTATAGCAATCATTGACCATGTGTGTTACAACAATATAATACTGCTTGTTTTAAGCGCGTCTTTGGTCGTAGATTCGTAGATGGCCCCGGAAGGCGACTCAGCCAAGTCAAACACTTCGAGCGTCGGCAAGTTCCTCGCTGAGACGCTTGGCTGCCTTCGCTGCCAGCAACAACAAAGGCTGGGCAGGGTTGGCCTATGCATTTCACACTGGGCACTACCACTGGAACTTTGTACTGGTACAGGGCGACGTCCATTACGATGAGCATCCGACGCGTAGAATGCGGCTCAACCATATTCGTCGCTTAAATCCCGCGCGTTTCTGAGCCGATCGCGAGCTGGATGAAACATCGTTTATAGAGTAAAGTGGGCTATGTTGCTTGGTGACTTGGGGATCAAAGTCGATTTCATGCAACATCGCTTTACGTCTTGCCGTATAGAGACAGCAGTGATCTATAGGGATTGCCGTAGTCCTTCAATCAGTCCCAAGGAGTCTGATATTTCAGCTGTCTTCCGGACGTTGCTTCTCCCGGACCTCAGTGGCGGAATACACCGTGAGTGAGCACTTCCTTTCTCTTCTCTGATATTGCCTTCTGCGTTCGTGGAAACTCATACATATCAATCCCTTGCTCCCTGGTGTTGGCAGACAAGGCAACAGGATCTTGTGGTCGGCTGAAACTGTGGAAGCTCAACCGGGCGCCTTGTCGTGAAAACGACTTGCGATTACAGGGACCGAGTAGACTTTCATCATGGCACACAGGAATATATCGAGGTTTGAGGC